>JBBPKG010000403.1:0-25332 GCA_038089115.1 Fistulinella cinereoalba | reverse complement strand
AAGTGAAGAGGCTGTCCATAAAGATAAGGAGAAATGGAAGCATAGAACCCTCAACATGAGGCAGGAGAAGGATGATAAGTAAAAGTACAGAAATGGTATAGACTGCATGTGGGTTATCTAGAAATGTTGGTCCCGGTTAAGGGGGCATATGAGAATATCGTCGGTATAGGGGATAGCTACCAACTCCTCCAGTTCTAAGGCCTCGTTGAACCTGCCGATTAGAATTGGGAAAACTGTATCATTACCCCCTTCATATGACTGACTATCCTCATTAGTCCCAAGTGTAATCTGCATTGACCCTGTATCCTGCTGGATCATAGTCTGGGTCGAATTTGAGTCGAGGGAAAGTAGGGAGGGGTCGATGTGCACATTGTTCGAAGAGATGCCCCGGGGTGGTGTGGTTGCAGTGGGGACAAATGTATTGAGGACAGTGTCTCTGGAGATGAGATCTGTCTCCAAACTCCCAGCAAGGAGGGTTTCTGACTCTGGAACACCCATAGCCATGTACATCCGAGAGAGGCATTTGGTATATGGTGTTACCCTGTTGCTGTCAGCATCGCTGAGGTCGCTGTTGTGGCTCAGAGGACTGCTGAGGTAGGAGGGAATGTGAGGATATACTGGTACTGGCATTTTGGAGGTGTGGGTCAATGTTCTTCTGGTCTAAAGATAGGGAAGGGGGACTGGAGCGGAGGATGGCTGGTCCTGAAAGAGTCGATTCACGAGGCATCTGAGGAGTAGAGCGAGTGTGGGGGTCCATTCCATCCCCTCCAGAGTATGGATTCAGATCATGCAAAGTCTGCAATCTCGGGGTGAACAGAGTGGAGGTGGGTCCATTCATCTCTTCCTGGTTGGGAAAGAGATTGGACAAAGGTGCGGATGATGGGGTATAGGTAGGTGGGGGGAATCTGGTGGACGATGTCTCGAAATCCAAGGTCCCAGAGTGAGAAAAGAAAGCTGTTGTGCATGGAGAGGATGTGCTCAAAGAGTTGGGGGGAGTAGATTCGATGGTTGTCTGGATTGATGATGTAGTTTTGTAGGGTGACATAATGGAGGTAGGAGTCGGTGAGTCGATATAGGATGGTAGAGGTGGCAAAGGTGGGGATTTCTTCGAGGGCATTGCTGGTGGAGGCGGTTTCAAGGATAGTGGCAAAGAGGGAGAGGATGGTACCAACGGGGAAGACCTGGAATGTGAGGAAGGGGAGAGGGATGGGAGAGGGAGTTTGTCGATCTTCAATAATGGGGTAGGGTTTGGTGTTGACGAGCATTTGGAAGGAAGGGGTGGAGTGAAACGGGCACAGGTATTTGCCCATTACTTTGAATGGACTTCAATGTTTTCTTTCTTTCTTTTTATCTTATCTTTTTATCTTATCTTATCCAGCAAGTTCCGGACATCTTATCTTATCTTGGCTAGATCCGAGATCCGATTATCTTATCTTCAGACTTCTAACCTGTGCAGTGCCTGGACTGAGTCCAGCCTCACAGCCTTTGTTCCATTCCAGACCAAGCCTAGACGGTTCTTTATGACATCACGGACCAGACCCAATGACATCATGATGACGACATGATGACGTCACAACCTCTTATCTATTAACCCTATGCCCAACATCGTACCACTTTTTATTTGACCTATGGCATTATGTTCTCTTATCTTTTCTTTCCTCTTTCGTATTTACGCACAGACCATGTGCCAAACATGTACATACATGCCCAACAGTATATATATTGGGCTCTAACCTCAATGGTTCCCCATCTTGGTTATCCCTTGAAATCCTCTACCTTCTATAAGGGCTAGCCAACTCTTCTCCTCCTCTTAGTAGTCAGCCTTTGAGCTAGGAGCCGCTTGCTTTCATCCTTTCATAGTTAGGATATTAGCTTTCGGAAGTGCGACTCAAAGTCGGTCGCAACATTATAACCAAGATCAACAGCCTCGCCTCGACGTCGCCACCATCGCCGCGTGAGAAGAAAGGAACGCATAGAAGGATTCCTGACATCAACCTCCTGCAAAGCATAAAGAAGTACGCACTCCCACCTTTGACGTTTGCTCACTAGCCGGTACCGTGCTCCGTCGATTGGCACTGATACTCAGTAGTGTCTGGTTACTTAGCAAGGAGGGTCTTAGGCGGTGTTCGAACTGGGCCTTCGGATGGAACCACAGTGAAGACAGGGAATCACCGAGAAGAAGAGAGTGTCGAAGATGTATCCACGCCGTCCGACTTCAGCGTCGAAGTCGTTTCTCACTTATCAGCATCCCGCTCCCGCTCACCGTCGCTGCAACAAGAAGTTCCAGCACACCCCCCCAGATTCCGTTTCTCTTTCGACAACCTAGAACCTCTCTGGTACCCCACCGAGGAAGAGGCACAAGTGGACGCAGAGCGGCTGCTCCAACAGTTGATCGACGGCTCTGACGACAGAGGGCTGAGGGAGATTTACGAGGACGAGCAAAGGAAGGAAAGAGAGCGGCAGGAAGTAGCCAAAGTGAGAGTAATAGGTCCAGTTAGAAGGAAACGGACCAGACAGGTATATGAAGCCAACCCTCAGAAGAAGAGGAGGGAGTCTTGGCTTGAAATTCTTCACGAAAATCCGGGCGAGCCTCTACAGATGCCCTACCTATGGCCAAAACAAAGCCGTCTCTCGACTAGAAGATACATCGCAAGTACGGGACGATTCCAACAAGGAAATCACCATATCCCTATCGCAGATTTACCACCCCTTCATCCCATCTATAACCCTTACTTCCCAGCTCCTCGTTTTTAAATACATTTGACATGTCGACTTCCAGAGTTCAGGAATGGGACTCAATGAGCAATGAAGAAAAGCTCAACCACCTTGCGCTGCTGTTTAATGATCAGAGCGCCAAGATCCAGCACCTCGAAGAAGAGAAGGCGATTGGAGAAGCCGCGATGAGGGTGATGGAAGCGCAGCTGTTAGATGCACAGCAGCGAGCGCAAGAAGCAGAAGAAAGAATGAAAGAATTTGTGTGCATGGGGACCTGGGCCACAGAGGGCCAAACAATGCAGGCTCCCGATTCGATTGGACCCTTCGGAGGGGAGAAGGTCGAAATATTCCATGAACCAGGATTCTATTATGGCAGGAAGGCCGAATTCGAAGAATGGTGGATCAAGATGCAGTCTTACCTCGACTGCAACGAGAAGCTCTTCTCCTATACGCAGGGAACAAGCTCAACGAGGTACCCAAAATTTAAGCTACGCGTCTTCGCGGTTCTCTCAAGGCTCAAAGGAGTCAAGGGTGGCAACTACGCCCTCAACCAACTGAGAAAGTTGCACGACGGTACCCAAGGGTACACAACTTGGCAAGAATTCAAAGGGATCATAGAGGATCTTTTCTGACCAGTTCTCCAGGAGGATTGGGCAACAAAACAGCTCTCGAAGTGCAAGAAAGGCACGAGAGACATTGACACCTTCCTTGCTGAGTGGACGAAATTACACACCCAGGCGGACCCGGGTGATTGAATGGGAGTCATGTTCCTGGAAGCGGGACTGAAGAGAAGCATTGTCGAGGAGATCTACTGCCAGAATCTCCGCAAACCCACAGTGTTTGAGACGATAGAAGTGGCACGCGCCATCGCAAAGGTGCAAGAAGCGTTCTGGATCAATATGGGCGCATCCTCCTGGGATGAGGGTAAAAGCACCAATAAACCAAGAAACGCTCGGGCCAACCAGAAGGGCTCGTCACAGAAGGGGGGTAAGCAAACCTCCAAAGAAAAGAAGTTCGAAGGTGGCAGCGGAGGATCTGCGTGCTACAATTGTGGCAAAGAAGGTCACTTCACAAAGGACTGCAAAAGTCCAAAGAAACCCTGCCCCGAGTGCAAGTGGCTCAGGGGCAAACACAAAAGGGAATGCTCGAAAGGAGGTTGTCGCAATGCCCGGGCGGCGGAAGTAGCTGACTCGAAGGAAGAAGAAGAAGAGCCAGAACAGACAACCGGTTCTGATCCCTTTGCCGACATCTGCGGCCTTACCAGGAAGCAGCTCGAGGAGCACTTCAAAAAGAAATATACGAAGCAAGCTGCGGACCAGAACAGGAAGGGAAAAGAGAAGGCGGCCTGATCGGACTGGGTGACAGCACCCCGAAAGACACTTACGATATCTTGTCATGTAGGACTAATTATTTTGACATACTATCCACTTTAGAAAGCGAAGGCGATACAGCTGATGCGTGCGAAGAGGCGACCCTAGATGGGCGCGGCCGGGGCTGTATAACGCCGGTGCTTAATTCCTCTTCAGAAAAGAAACAAGTAAAAATCCTGACAAGAAACCCTACTGACACAGAAGAAATCCCAGATATTATATTGACAAGAAGCTGCTCCCATCAATGGGAGATTTTACTGATGATACAGGTGGCTCCTTCAAATGCCAAGAAAAACCTTCAAAAGGTAGAAGCGCTCCTAGACAGTGGGGCAAATGAAGTCTTCATTGATCGGAAATGGGTCAAGAAGCAAGGTTGGGAACTCAAGGAGCTTCCTCGACCAATCCCAGTATTCAAGGTAGACGGCACCAAGAATAGTGCTGGGAGTATAACCCACACCGTGGAAATACTAATGGATTATTTAGGTCATCACGAGAATGTGATCGCAGAAGTTACCGACTTGGGAAAGAACTCCCTCATCGTCGGGTATAGCTGGCTGAAGAAGCATAACCTGGAGATAGATTGGCGAGAAGGCACGGTCAAGATGACGCGATGCCCACGGAGCTGCCTCATGCTACAAGACAGGGGAGCGCATATCACCGCCATCGAAGAAGAAGAACAGGAAGATGCATGGGACGCATATTACGCACGTGCAGCTATCGAGAAGATCGACAAGAAGGTTGACACGACGCTAGAAGAACTCGTGCCTAAGCAATACCACAAGTTTGCGAAGGTCTTTTCAAAAGGAGATAGCAAGAGGATACCGTTGCAAAAACACTGGGATCATGGGATCGATCTTAAGGAATCCTTTAAGCCCAAGAAGGGGCACATCATTCCGCTCAGCGCCAATGAACAGAAGGAAGTCACGGCGTTTATAGACGAGCAGCTGAGGAAGGGATACATCCGACCCAGCAAATCACCCCAGACGTCACCGGTGTTTTTCGTGCCTAAGAAGACAGGCGACAAGAGAATGGTACAGGACTACTGCTATCTAAACGAACACACGGTCAAGAACAACTACCCACTGCCGTTGATATCGCAGCTGGTCGACAAGCTCAAAGGAGCAAAGTTGTTCATGAAGATGGACCTCAGATGGGGGTATAACAACATTTGGATCAAAGAAGGAGACAAATGGAAGGCGGCGTTTGTTTGCTTTAGAGGAGCCTTTGAACCACTGGTGATGTTCTTCGGTCTCTGCAATTCGCCAGCCATGTTTCAAGCAATGATGAACGAGATCTTCGCTGACATGGACGATGTAGTCGTTGTCTATATGGACGATCTCCTGATCTTTACCAAGACGGAGAATCAAGAAGAGCATGATAAGATCGTGCTAGAAGTCTTACGAAGGTTAGAAGAAAACGACCTTTTCGTTAAGCCAGAGAAGTGTACCTTTTCCGTAAAAGAAGTCGACTTCCTAGGAATGGTTGTCAATCAGAAGGGAATCACCATGGACGAAGCCAAGGTCAAGGCGATTCTAGAGTGGCCCACACCGAAGTCGGTGAAAGGAGTTAGAAGTTTCCTAGGGCTCGCCAACTTCTACAGACGTTTCATTAAAGATTACGCCCAGCTAGCTAGGCCAATGAACGATCTGTTAAAGAAGGATACCGCTTTCAGATGGGAAGCACCACAGCAGGCTGCATTTGACGAATTGAAGAAAAGGTTTACCGAAGCCCCTATCCTCACCTACCCGAATAACGACGGAGAATTTTGGTTAGAAGCAGACGCATCCGACTATGCCACAGGAGGTGTTTTGTTGATGAAGCAAGGGGAGCAATGGCACCCTGTCACATATTACTCTCACTCCATGTCAGAGCCAGAGAGGAACTATCCAGTCACTGATAAGGAGATGCTTTCAGTGATACGCTGCCTAGAAGCCTGGCAGCATTACTTGGAAGGAGCCAAGGAGTTCGAGGTCTGGAACAACCATCAGAATCTCCAATGGTTCATGACGAGGCAAGACCTCAACAGAAGACAAGCACGATGGGCTCAGTACCTATCACGCTTTAACCTGGTCTGGAAGCATAAGCCAGGTCACACGATGGGCCGGGCGGACGCCCTCTCAAGGAGAGAAGATCACGCTGAAGGAATTGAAGAAGACAACAAGGGAGTCCTTGTTATTACCCTGGACAAGATCAGAAGTACAATCTCATTGATGGATGATGGGGATATTATCAGAAGAAAAATAGAAGCCGGGATGCTAAAGCTGAAAGAATCGGAAGTCATAAAGCTGAACGCGGATGGTTATGAAGAGACGATAGGGGGAACATTAGTAAAAGATGGAAGAACATATGTATGTACCGGACGAAGAAGACCTGAGGATGTTGGTGATGACGAAACATCATGACACGCCAGTCGCCGGACACTCCGGAGCCGAGAAGACGCTCGAGCTCATTAGAAGACATTACAAATGGCTGCATATGGCCGTAGAAGTCAAGAAGTACATCGTGAAGTGTGACCGATGCCAGCGGATGAAGCCGACGAACCGAGCTCCCGCTGGAACCCTAAAACCACTGCTGGTACCTGGAGGACCATGGCAGGATATCACCGCGGATTTCATCACGGATCTCCCAGTTTCCCACGACTTCGACAGCATTTTGGTCGTCGTTGACAGATTCTCAAAAGAGGTAGTGTTTATCCCTTGCTCAAAGAAGATCGATGCAGCAGAGACAGCACAGCTATTCCTCACCAGAGTCTGGATGGCTTATGGACTACCGCGGACCCTCACGACAGATCGAGGACCGGAATTTGCCAGCAAAGTGCTGAAGTCGCTGTGCGAACACCTAGGAGTTAAGCAACAGCTCTCCACGGCATATCACCTGCAGACAGATGGGCAGACGCAGCAGATCAACAGAGATCTGCAACAATATTTAAAACTATACGTCGCTGAGCGACAAGAAGATTGGGTAGACTGGTTGCCGATGGCACAATTCAGCTACAACATGAAGCAGCATAGCACGATGAAGAAAAGTCCCTTTGCTATCACACTTACATATCAACCTCGCATGGGCATTGAACCTGGAGTTTCAGCAGCACCAGCGATGGACAACTTAGCCAAAGAAGTCGGCAAAACCCTTGAGCAGACGGCTCAGAACCTTGAAGAAGCGAGGTCTAGAATGAAGAAGACAGCGGATAAGCATCGAAGCGAAGCACCCGCTTATGAAGTTGGAGATCTCATTCTCCTATCTACGACGAATCTCCACCTAGAAGGCAGAGCTTCTAAGAATATGATGGAACGGTTCATCAGACCATTCAAGATTCAGAAGAAGATCAGCAACAATGCTGTTCGCCTCATGCTTCCCCGAAATATGAAGATTCACCCGGTAGTGAATGTTTTCAAGGTCAAGCCATATGAAGAGCCCCTATTCGGGCAACCCCTATTTAAACCCCTGGCATGCACCGTAACAGACGAAGGTGATGCTGAATTTGAAGTAGATCATATCGTTGAGGCTAGACGCCAAGGACGATCAGTCGAATATCTCGTCCACTGGGCTGGATGGGGTATAGAAGACCGAACGTGGGAACCGAAGAAGAACCTTCGGAACGCCGCTGATGCCATAGCGGAATTCCATGAATGGAATCCACACGCACTCCGATGGATGGAGTTTGTGGACCGGTTGGGCCTGTTCCAGCCATATCCAGAAGAGCCGACAACGGTCGCACTCGCTCAGGAGCCTCCTGGTGAAAAATGTAGCCAGACGCTCCCATTCAGAAGATCTTCGCCTAGCGCAAAGGAACCCACTAGAGGCACCGCTTTTGCGGCCGGTTACAACCTCTACGCGAGCGAAGACACACTCATAGAAGCCAGGCATAGACTGCCCGTAAACACAAATATCCAGATCGCTCTCCTGGAGGGAACGTATGGATGTATCGCCCCTAGATCGGGGTTATCCGTGAAGAGCAGCATTGACATAGCTGCCGGTGTCGTAGATTGCGACTACCGTGGGGACCTCAAGGTGGTTCTCGTCAACAACGGCAAGAAAGCCTTCGTCATGAAAATGGGCAATTGAATCACTCAATTACTTATCGAACATGTCTCGAACCCGGCACTGGTGGAAGTTCTGGAACTACCGACCACGGACAGAGGAGATGGTGGATTCAGGTCTATGGGGGCGCATGCGCTCTCAGACCTCGTTTTCAACCCACCTTCTGGAAGGGGGATTCTTCCCTGGAGTGGGGGGGACCACAGCACTCTCTTTGGGATTAGCCCGGAGTTCAATCCATAGAAGGGGGGTGGTGAAATGGGCACAGGTATTTGCCCATTACTTTGAATGGACTTCAACGTTTTCTTTCTTTCTTTTTATCTTATCTTTTTATCTTATCTTATCCGGCAAGTTCCGGACATCTTATCTTATCTTGGCTAGATCCGAGATCCGATTATCTTATCTTCAGACTTCTAACCTGTGCAGCACCTGGACCGAGTCCAGCCTCACAGCCTTTGTTCCATTCCAGATCAAGCCTAGACGGTTCTTTATGACATCATGGGCCAGACCCAATGACATCATGATGACGACATGATGACGTCACGACCTCTTATCTATTAACCCTATGCCCAACATCGTACCACTTTTTATTCGACCTATGGCGTTATGTTCTCTTATCTTTTCTTTCCTCTTTCATATTTACGCACAGACCATGTGCCAAACATGTACATACATGCCCAACAGTATATATACTGGGCTCTAACCTCGATGGTTCCCCATCTTGGTTATCCCTTGAAATCCTCTACCTTCTATAAGGGCTAGCCAACTCTTCTCCTCCTCTTAGTAGTCAGCCTTTGAGCTAGGAGCTGCTTGCTTTCATCCTTTCGTAGTTAGGATATTAGCTTTCGGAAGTGCGACTCAAAGTCGGTTGCAACATGGAGCTGGTGGTTGACATCTTTTATCAGATGGGGGTTGTTTGGATCAGAGTTGATGTCCTTTCTTATAAGCCTGTATGAGGGCTTTCGCTCCGCTCAGATTCCGCTCAGGTTCCTAGGTATTTTCAGAAGAGGGGTACCCTTTCCATCGGATCAGATAGGATAGGTTTTTTGATCTCTGATGTGCCACTATCTGTTCCACTTCATATTGTTCTTCCCCTAAGATAAGGTCAGGTGGGGGTCGGTTATAGTTTGGGCCATGTTCAGGGGTTGCGATGTATGGAGATAGGAGGGAGGTGTGGAAGACATTGTGCATTTTCCATGTGGGGGCAAGGTGGAGTTCATAGGTGATAGGAGATAAGACCTTGGTGATCGTAAACGGTCCTTCTCTTTTGGGGGCGAGTTTTCTGGAGGGGTACGGGATGTGAAGGTTTTGTCCTTCAAGCCATACTTGATCTCCGATCTTCCACAGTTTGAAGGTTGATTTGATCTGATCTTTCATCTGTTGGGCCACTAAGTCCCTGGCTGCCAATGCTTTGTCCCTGGCTTTCTCAAGGGTGTCTAATCTGTCAGCCAGGGTGGAGATGAAGGTTTGTCCAATTTTTGGGTAGGCTTGGGGTTCATAGCCCATCATTAGGAAGAAAGGGGAATGTTTACTCGTGGAATGTCAGAAGGAGTTATGGTGGAATTCGGTGAGGGGGAGAAGTGAGTGCCATTTGTCCAGTCTTCCATCGCAGAAGATGTGGAGGTACATAGGTTTCGAGTTCCTGGTTTACCCATTCAGTAGCTCCATTGGTTTGAGGGTGATAGGCGGTGGAGAGGGTGATGTTGTATTGCAGTAGTCTAGATAGTTCTAGCGCGAATGTGGAGGCAAATTGTGGGCCTCGATCAGAGATGCATTTGTTATGTAGTTCAAATCGGAGGAAGACATTTGTGAAAAAGAGTTAAGTGATGCCTGCTATGTCGATATCTTTGGTGCAAGGAGAGAGAATTACCCCCTTAGTAAGGCCATGGTCGACCACGACCATGACAGAGTCGAATCTGGCAAAGACGGGCAGTCTGGTGATGAGGTCAACTGAAACAAGGGAGAAGGGGCGAGAGGCAGAGGGGGGGATAGAGAAGAGGGGGGGGATGGAGGGATGGGTGTTGACCTTATTTGCCTGGCAGATGGCGCATCCACGAATGAATCGTCGGATGAAGGTAGACATGCCAGGCCACCAGTAGTCTTGTGAGAGGAGATTGAGAAGACGGAAATGTCTGCCATGTCCTCCAGCAGGGAAAGAATGGATAGTAGAGACCAACTGGTGATGCTGATTGGGGGGGATGTACAGATGGCCTTGGAAATAAAGGCAGTTGTTGGTGAAGGCCCAATTGGCTGGGTTTGCGTGGCGAAAGAGGGAGTCCTCATTTGCCATTGCCTTGAGGGCTTTAATGACAAGTGGATCGGAGGAGGAAGAGAGAGCGATCTTCTGCACAAGAGCAAGATCGATCATATTGATGAAAAGATTGTCAGGTAGAAGGATGATGTCGGTGTTATCGCCAGTGATGTCAACATCGTCCTTGTGGGACAAGGCATCTGCAGGTGCCATGGCTGTTTCGGGAAGATGATGGAAGGAGAGGTCAAAGTCCTAAAGGAAAAGTTGCCATCTGGCATGTCATCAGGAGAGTTTTTGCAGTTCTTTGAAGTATAGGAGGTTTTTGTGATTGATGAGGATGGTGACAGTGTGTTCGGTACCCTGGAGGTAATGCCTCCATTCTTCGAGTACAAGGATGACCCCTAAGAGTTCCTTATCATAGATATCATAGTTCCATTCAGCAGGAGAGAGGGTGGAGGAGCGGTAAGCACATGGGTGGAGATCTCTGTTTGGGTCTTTTTGCATAAGAACTCCTCTGGTCACAGTGAGGGAGGCATCAGTCATGACGAAGAAGTGTTGGGCGGTGTCAGGCATCCATAAGATCAGTTGATCTAGGAAGAGGCGTTGGAGGTGTTGGAACATGTTTTCTTGTTCTTTGTTCCACTCGAAGGAACGAGTCTTCTTGGTCAGATCGATGAGAGGTCAGACGATGTGGGAGAAGTTGGAGATGAACTTGCAGTAGAAGTTACAAAATCCTAGAAATGAACGAACTTGTTTTACCCTGGTGGGGGATTTCCATTCTTTTATTGTGTCCAATTTCCGTGGATCCATGTGGACCGATCCCTGCTCAATTATCATCCCAAGGTACTCAACCTGTTTTTGATCGAAGAAGCATTTAGACAGCTTGAGATATAGGCATTGTTCAGTCATTCTCTGTAGGACTTTCCTAGTCCATTCATCATGATCACACTGATTCCCAGAATGGATTAGGAGATCATCCATGTAGATGATGAGCCATCCTTCAGCGATGTAGTCGGTGAAGATGTCATTCATGAATGCTTGAAATGTGGAGGGGGAGTTGCAGAGACTGAAGAACATTACTGTTGGCTCAAATAGTTCAAAGGGAGTGATGAAGGCTGCCTTCTATCTGTTGTCGGGGTGGATCTGGACATTGTTGTATCCCCATCGCATGTCCATTTTGGTGAATATGGATGATCCCTTGAGTTTGTCGATGAGATCACTGATGAGCGGGAGGGGATAGGCATTTTTGATGGTATGGGAGTTCAGGTATCTGTAGTCTTGACAAGGTCGTAGCTTTCTGTCCTTTTGTTGTATGAAGAAAAAGGGGGAGGCTTGGGGAGATTTTCTTGGTTGTATTTTCACATTTTTGAGGTGTTCGTTGATGAACTCCTTGCATACTTCGGTTTCTTTTGGGTTTAGCAGGTAGGCTTTTGCTCGTCTTGGGATAAAGGTCTCCTGTAGATCTATTCAATGATCGTGAGTCCGTGTGGGTGGTAGGGAGTTGGCGGCTTCCTTCGAGAACACCAAGGAGAACTTGTTGAATTTGGATGGAAGCGTCTTCCTGATTTTTCTGGTTTCCTGGGCGATGGTAGTGCTAAGAGTAGTTTTCCTAATCTCTTCAATCATGTTGTTATCATCTGTGTTAAAATACCTTAGTAGATATCTTTGTTCCAAGGGGTCCAGTTGTTTTGTTATAGAGAGGGTGTTAGTTGTCCAGTCGATCATTGGATTGACTCTTCTGAGCCAATTCATTTCAAGGATCACATCATGTTTTTCACTTCCTAGTACTAGGAATCGGTGTCGAGTGGTGATCTTATCAGTAGTGACGTCTAGGGTGGTCTGATGTCTGATAACCCCCTTTGCATTAGAGGTTCCATCAGCATTGATGGCCTGTCTGGGGGTTTTGAGTGGGATGAGGGGGAAGGAAAGCTGTCGAGCAAGTCTTTTACTGATGAAGTTCCCAGTTGCTCCACAATCGACTAGGGCTTTTAGGGTTTCAGCAGTTTCTCTCTCTGGAACATTGATTGAGATGGGGATTGTTATTGATCTTCGTTCCAATGATACAAGTACAAAAAGATATTCCGGGGTTCCTAACACTGTAGCAGGTTCCCCTTCTAAAAATCCTTGGTTGCAATGTGTGCAATTGTTTCCTCTTCCTCAGTGAAGCATTCTTTGAGCACTCTGAGGACCTCATCCTTTCTCACTCCTTTCTTTCCTTTTAGTTCCTGGACATATTCTTCCACTTCGTCTTTTTCCATGGTGTTGGTGTTGTGGGTTTGTTCCTTTCTAGGGGTTTGGGGGAGAGGTTTGTTTCAGTTGGTGCAGTGGTGATTAGGATGATTTCGAGTGTTACATTCTACTTTGTGACAGATGAAGCACCTGTTTTCGCGCATGTGGCAAGCTCGCTTAGTAGGGGATAGCCTGATTGCATCTACGTCCATGGCGTTTGGATCTTTTGATCTCCTAGGGGTGATGTACTTCCTTTCCCTGATATCTTTGGCTCTCTGGATAGCCCTGAAGGTTTCTCTGGTGCGATCAATCCATGCATCAGGAGTTTCTGGTTCTTTTCCTGAGAAGGTGATACGTTCCATGAGATCTGGGTGAAGATCTGTGGTGATGATCTTGCATCTAGTTCCTTTGGAGACGTCCTTTGCTCGGGCAACCAGGAGTCAGTATTGAGAGATAAAGTGCTCGAGTTGTTTGAGCACGGGGTGTCTTGCAGCCAGCATGGCTAGTTTCCTTAATTCCCTTTGTGCTTCCTTTTCCCCATCTTTTGAAAAGAAGGTGTTGTGTACTTCTTTGACAAAGGAAATCCAGTTTTGCTGTTCAACTGGGATCGTCTTTGCCATCATTCGTTCGTAGTAGGATTCTGTGAATGACAGTCCTAGCCCCTTGCTCATTTTGTTCAGAGCAGTAGCGATCTTGGCATCCTCGGTATAGATGCCAGGATTTATTTCGTAGTAGGCCATCATGGCTGCTGTCAACCATTTGGCATGTTTGGGCTTTCCACTGAGATCATTAGGGAGGCCTATGTACTTTGAGCTCACTGGTACATGCTTGTGAATTGGTCATTTTGATATCTGGGTCGAGTAGGGGGAAGGGAGATGGAATGCAGAGTCTTCCTTGGCTGGTAGATTCTCGGCAAGGGCAAGTGGGGATGGCAGAGTGGGAGGGTTGTGTAGGGAGGTGGGAGGAGGATGGTTGGGGGGTAGCAGGATCTAGAAGATATCGATCTGGGAGGTGTCTTCCTTGCTCTTCAAGGAGTCGTTTTGCCAATCCAGTTGAGATGACGCCTTTGTTCAGTCGCTGGATGATCTGATTGGCTGTGATCAGTGGTTCCTGTTGGGCAGAAATGATGGGTGATTCTGGTTCCTGTTGTAGTTCAATCTCATTGGAACTACTTTCATCTTCCTTGGATGAGGCAGAGTCCATCCTAGGATCTCTGTACGTTATATCCTCGTCAGAGGATGCGGGGAGTCAGTAGGAAATGGTGGGTGACAGTGCATGATAGCAGGGTCGAAGTTTTCAGCTAGATCTTTTGTTACAAGTATTGATCTAATCGGTGTACAAGGTGACCTGCGAGAGATAGGGGTGACCTACGAGAGGACAAGCGAGGTGACCTGTGAAAGACAGGGGTAACCTGTGAGAGGACACTTGTAATAGAGAAACGCTAGTAGTTCCTTACACAAGGTCAGCGAGCACTCAGGTGTAGCTTGGAGACATGATAGAGTGTGAGTCTTAGAGTTAAATAGAATCTCTGTCTCACACTGGAGGGATCCCTTGGGCAAAGAACTGGCTTGTTAAGCATAGATCTAGCTAAGGATTTATGATACATGCAGCCTGGTATTTATACTGGGGGAGAGGGGCTGTGAACCCGGAAGTGAAGAGGCTGTTTGTAGAGATAAGGAGGAATGGAAGCATAGAACCCTCAACATGAGGCGGGAGAAGGATGATAAGTAAAAGTACAGAAATGGTACAGACCACATGTGGGTTATCTAGAAATGTTGGTCCCGATTAAGGGGGCATATGAGAATATCATCGGTATAGGGGATAGCTACCAACTCCTCCGGTTCTAAGGCCTTGTTGAACCTGCTGATTAGAATTGGGAAAACCGTATCAACTGCCGCTACATGGGCCGCTACCTTCAGTGAGTCCAAATTCTCTTCACTCTCCACAGGCCCCTCCCTCTCTCTAGGGAAGTGGGCAGACTTTGAGAAAGATTTCTGAACAGTCTTCGAAAACTCGGAACTCAAAAATGACATGCTCGCTTGGCTCACCTGCCAACACATCTTCGAAGACCGACAGGGAAGGTATAACCCTGCACTCTAAAAATATATCACAGAATTCAAAAATAAAGTGGCACTTGCCAAGGTCAAGGAGGACGATGTCCTCATTAATTTCTTCACCATGGGTATCCCCCCCTCACTCATGGAACGAATCCATGCCTTAGAAAAAGTACCGACTGATATCGATGGATGGTACAAAAAGGCCATCAAACTTGCCACCCTGAAAGAGAGGGCTCTTGAGATCGCAACCTGAAGGAAAGGGAATATTTATCTCCCTACCTCCATCCCTCGCCCCACTGCTAGCTCCTCCTCAAAAGATCCCAATGCCATGGATGTTGACACCATCAAAAGGCCGAAGAAGCTTACTGATGAAGAATGAGAAAGGTGCAGAAAAGAAGGTCATTGTTTCAAATGTAGAAAGAAATGCCACAACTCGACCAACTGCCAAGTAAGATTGACTGACAACCCCCCACCACCACCGTCAAAAGATGTTCGTCAGACGATGAGCAAAATCAAGGAAGTGCCCTCAGATGCTGAATTGGATGTTGGCCAAGTTGGCATGGATTTTTAGATGGGAGAACGAATACAATGCACATTTCTCCCTTACTCTCTGTACAATGTAACATGGTGCAACCTATAGCCATGAAAGCAATGAGAATCCCTATCACACTGCTTCACCCGTGTGGAACTGTCAAAGCCATTGCTGCCCGCACCCTTATAGACTCTGGCACCCAAATCTCCTGTATCGACTGGACTTTCATCTGGTCAAATGACCTTCCCTGAAAGTGGCTCGAGAAGCCCATCATCATATGCAACGTCAACACAACCACCAATCAATCTGGTCGCATCAAATTCACCACCGACCTCTGGGTCAATGTCAATGGATATACCTGTAGGCAAACCTTCCATATCATGAACTATGGAAAAGAATCCGTTATCCTTGGTCTCCCATGGCTTGTCATGGCCAACCCAAAAATTGACTGGAAAGGTCAAACTCTTACCATCCCTGAGTCCTTCAATCAAACCGCTGACCTCTTAGCTGCCCACAAAGAGGTCAAATGGGACATTCATAAAGCATGCAAACAGCTCTCCAAGCCAAACAAACCCCCAAAACACACCTCTGTGAATGCCATTGAACACGAGCATCTTTTCCACTATCTTGGAAGAGAAGAGGATGACTTCTGGTGTGCTCGCATGTCCCTTGCACAAGTGGTGTCCATGGCAAAACCTTGTAAGACCCTCAGCTGGATGATTCTCACCAACAATCAATTTGTCCCTAACCCCATGCTCTCCTGTTGTGCCTTAACAACATCGACCGACCTCACTATTGAGGCCCTGGTCAAAAAAAAGGAGATCGTCCTCCCTGACGTGTATACGGAATTCCAGGACGTCTTCTCCAACGAAGACACCCTGCTCCCCCTGTCCCGAGATTGCAATCACGAAATCAACCTAACCAAAGATTTCATACCCAAGATTGGGAAACTTTACCTGCTCACCCCTGAAGAAAAGAACGCCCAAGACGAGTACTTGGATAAGAATCTCAAAAGCAGCAAAATCTGCCCCTCCTCATCACCTCAAGCTGCCCCCTTTTTCTTCATTAAAAAGAAGGATGGGAAACTCCGCCCTGTCCAAGACTACCAGTATCTCAACCACCATACCATCAGAGATGCCTACCCTCTCCCACTCATCTCCGATCTCCTTGACAAGCTGAAAGATGCCAAGGTTTTTACATCTGATGGGGGTACAACAATATCCATATTAAGGATGGGCATCAATGGAAGGCCACCTTTGTTACCACCCAAGGACTCTTTGAACCAGTCATCATGCCCTTTGGGCCAAAGAATGCCCCTGCTACCTTTCAACAATTCATGAACAAAGAATTCTGGGATCTTATCGCCAAAGGAAAAGTCATTATATATATGGACGATATCCTGATTTTCTCCCCAGATCAGAAAACTCACGATGAAACCATCCAATGAGTACTCCAACGTATGAGAGAACTCAACCTCCGCCTCCACCTTCAGAAGTGCAAGTTCAACACTTTGGAAGTAGACTACCTCAGTATGATCACCTGCCCTGGCGAGCTCGCCATGGATCCCATCAAGCTGGAAGGGATCACATCTTGGCCCGCTCTACAGAAGGTCAAAGATGTACACTCTTTCCTTGGCTTCACCAACTTTTACCACTGCTTCATCCCACACTACTCCGATATTGCACGCCCCCTCCTCGACCTCACCAAGAAAGACCACCCCTAGTCTTGGACCCCTCCTTGTCAGAATGCCTTTGATGTACTGAAGAAAGCATTCACCTCCTTGCCCGTTTTCTGCCTTCTCAACATTTCCCAACCCTTCACCATCGCTATGGATGCCTCCAATATGCCACCAGAGGTATTCTCCTGCAAACTGATGCCAATGGCGACTGGCACCCTTGCTTCTACCTTTCCCAGACATTCTCCACTGCAGAACGAAACTATGACATCTACGACCATGAACTCCTTGCAGTCATCTGAGCCCTCCATGCATGGCGGTCCTATCTTCTAGGTTCCACCCATCCTGTCCAGGTCTTTACAGAACATAAAAACCTCACATACTTCAAAGCCCCCCAAAATCTCAATTGTCACCAAGCCCGCTGGCTTCTTGACCTAGTGGACTACGAATTGAAAATGATTCATGTCCCCGGAATGCAACTCTCTGCCCCTGATGCCCTGTCCTGTCATCCAGACCAATGTCTGGATGACTCCAACAATACCGCCACAACCCTCTTACCCCTGTCCCTCTTTGTTAATCTCATCGATGCCATATTCTGCACCAAAATTCAATCCACTTCTGCCAGGGACCCCCTCATCCTCCAATCCCTCCAGTTGATGAACAAATCCTGTCCCACTTTCCTTCGCACCCAACTGTCCAAATGGCAATATGAGGAGACAACCCTCCTTTATCACGGCCATCTCTATGTTCCTCCCAATCTCCGCCATGACGTACTCCTCCATTGTCATGACCAACCATCCGCCGGCCACCCTGGTTATCTGAAAACATGCCAGCTGGTCGCCTCTGAGTTCTGGTGGCCTGGCTTTGCCTCCTATGTCTGTTCGTACATCTCCAGCTGTGCCACGTGCCAGCAAAATAAAGCCAACACTCACCCCACCACCCCACCTCTAAACTCCATTTGCTTCTCATGTTTCCACCTGTTCCAGCAGGTCTCGTGCAACCTAATCATGGACCTTGCCATTTCTTCTAACTTCAATGCCCTGTTGGTCGTGGTCAACCATGGGCTTACAAAGGGGGTAATTCTCTGCCTCACAAACAAAACGGTCACCGCTGAGGGAATCGCCACCCTCTTCTTTGAAAACATCTACAAACAATACGGCCTCTATGACAAAATCATCTTAGACCGAGGCCCACAATTCGCATCAGCATTCGCAAAAGAGCTAGGACACCTCCTCAACTACGACCTCGCCCTATCCACAGCATATCATCCACAAACAGATGGTGAGACTGAATGCATCAACCAAGAAGTCGAAACCTACCTCTGCATCGTCTGCAGAAACAATTCCAGCACATGGACCAAACACATCGTTAACATCGAATTCGTCCACAACCACCACCCTCATTCCGTCATGGGAAAGTCCCCATTCTATCTCTTGACAGGCTATGAACCCTTAGCCCTACTGACACCAACAAAGAAAACCGATGTATCTGCCATCGAAACCTGCCTCCAGACCCTCGTTGCCACCCGAGATGAAGCCCTCGCAGCCCACGAACTTGGTCACCAAACCATGGCCTTGCACTCCCTCTAATCTTTTAAACCATTTGAAGTCAGTGACAAGGTGTGGTTAGAAGCCTGCAATCTAAAACGCCTCGTTGCCAACCTGAAGTTCACCCTGAAGCGGGAAGGACCCTTTACCATCACGAAGGTCCTATTCACAGTCACATACTAACTCCAAATCCCCGTAGTATGGAAGATCCACAATGTGTTCCATGCTTCCCTCTTATCACCCTATCGCGAAAATGTCGTCTACGGCAAGAACTTCCCAAAACCACCTCCAGAGTTAATAGAAGGTGAAGGAGAGTATGAGCTCGAGAAGATCATATGCCACCGTGGACCCCTGTCGTCCCACTCCTTCCTAATCCAATGGAAGGGTTACTCAGCTGAAGAAGACTCGTGGGTTGCCAAGCGGGATCTGAAGCATGCCAAGTCCATCCTCGAAAAATACAAAAGCTATTACCCCTCTGCATTCCCTTCCCCTTAGCATCCACGAACAACAACTTGTTGATGCTAAAACCACATTGTCCTCCATTACTGCCTCCACCACCATGTCTTCCATCTCCTCAATCGTAGATACTACCTCCTGTTCCCCTTCTCCGTCTCACCCACACACCCCCATCATCACCCTCAAAGTGATCGAGAATGTCAGAAATGCCACCCTGGAACCTGTAATTGCAGTAGACGTCCCTATTGCTGCCCATACCCTCCAATGCCCAGTCACACCCTCTACCCACATCATGGTATACAAGGACCTGCTCCTCCAACCTCACTTCACCCACATCCTCTCTTGTCATGTAGACGCTGAGTCTATTGTCGATTCCCTCTATGCCACTTACCTTCATGCCCAAGAATTAATCACCACTGCCATCGAGATGCAGAAGTCAAGGATCGTGGGAGTTGCCTTCCATGGATATATCATCAAGTGAAAATAGAAAGTAGTTCAAGAGGACTTCATCACAGTGATGCATCAGATGGGGCTTACTCTGTTCTTTCTCGATGTCAAACGGATCATTCAAGAAATGGCCCAACAGCATGCCCTCTTATCCATCTAACCTCTTACCGACTGTCTGTCATCACCGCCATCCTCACACCATAGCTCCCCCACTCCTGTCCCAACTCCCTCCACCACCTCTGCATCCATCCACACAGAGGAAGAGCTCGCACACCAAGCCACCAAAAGGCACTACATTGAAGATGAAGGACATGTCATCCTCACACTGTTGCATCTGCAATATGCTGAAAGCTGCCACCACTGTCATTGACTCAGCCATTTCTGAACTCACTGTGACCTCTACCAGTGCCCCACATGTCGCAAATGGGCCCCTGGACATAAGCAGAGTCGCTGCCCAGCCTGGAAACCGGCTCCTCCACACTCTCCACCATGGCTTGTTGCCTCCTCCTTGTCCTTGTCCTCATCCACAGCTCCCCATCCTGTCCCCGCCCCCTGAGGCCATCCCTTTCATTCCCATGGGCAAATGTATACTGGTGGTCATCGTTTCACACCATATCATCACTGATCACCCTCCCCCAACAATGAATATGATCCGTGCCTCTGGGATGGTGATGCCTGGGCCAATATTACAGGCTCCCCCAACCACACCTATCTCAATTTCTGATGTACCTTCACAGTAGCTTCAGGGTTACAAAGGGGGTAATGTTACAATTTCTTTTGTTTGTCTCTATTTGCTTTGATGATTGAACTTATTTCTTTTCAGCTGAAGCTCTCTTGTCCTATCTCATTCACTTTGGCCTACATCTCAGTATGTCTCCCACATTTGTATTCACGCTTACTCTTGCATCTGATGCCATCGCACTTGATGTCATCACTATTACTTCATTTCAGATGATGCGTCCCTTGATGGTTATTTTTGCTTATGTGTCGTTTGATGTCATCACATCATATGACTGTTTTACAATTGGTAGTTTCCTTTCTGATACTCATTGAACCAGCCCTCAATGGTCCTCTCTCTTTGTATATAAGTTGGTCTATCACCACTCTTGTACTTTAACTTGTTTCTCCCTTGTATCTCCTGGTACTTAGTACTTGAATACAAGCCACTTGTTCTGCACTGCTCTCTTTCAGTGTGCTCCTCATCTTCACCCTTCAACTTTGTCAAGGGCAGTACTCTCAGATCCTACATTGACTCTTTGTCGGCCAGATCACTCCTTGGTCAACTAGTCAACACTCCTTGTGTTTCTGTCCCACAAAAGCTATGCTCCGACCTATCCAGCCAAAGTGTAACAAACTATTGCTCACTTGAGATGAAAGCCTGATGAAAACCTGCTTGATTTCATGGGCAAGTTGACAAAGGATGACAGCAGTGCAAAGCAGCAGGACGATGGTAATATGCAGAAGGATGCAGCAATTAGTTACTAGTGCTGTAGCAATCCTGCATTTTGATTTTAAACCAATAGGCAAATCATATAGCATGGAATAGATTGATTAATCAATTGTTAGGCTGTCTGTTATTTTCGGTGTTTGTGTTTCTGGTCCTGAGTGGTGCAGAATCAGTGAAACATATGCAAAAAATATGCTGACAGATTTATATTTTGAATTGAGTTGCTGGGATTGACAAAACTTGATTGATCCTTAAGGTTGAATGAAGCAACCATGGCATGTTATCTGCCAAAAAACTAATCAGCCCCTGCATGCATGTATGACACTATAGGTGATTCCCACCGCACTTTTCAGGGCCCTGTGCTCTTTTTGCTTCACACCCTTCTCGCCACACTTATAGTACTATGCCTCATTTTCACCACACTTCTAATATTCTTCTTTTCCCATGCTTATGTTGTGTCACACTTCAGCTGGGTAGGTCAGAGCATAGCCCTTGTGAGGACAGAAACATGAGGAGTGATCTGGCTGACAAAGAGTCAACATAGGATCCAAGGGACTGCCCTTGACAATGAGCAAGGGTGGGATGAGGATCACACTGAAAGAGAGTGGTGGAGAACAAGTGTCTTGTATTCAAGTACATATGAAGTACAAGGGAGAAACAAGTTAAAGTACAAGTGCAGCAATAGGCCAGTTTATATATGAAGAGGAACAACCGTTAAGGGCCAGTTCGATGAGTATATAAGAGGAAAGAACCAATTATAAAATAGTCGTATGATGCGGTGGTGGTGGACAATGCGTAAGCGAAAATGACCATCAAAGAATGCGTCATCTGAAATCTAGGTAATACTGATGACACCAAGTGTGGTGACATCGGATACAAGCGTAAGCATGCTGATGTATGTGGGAAATGTACTGGTATGTAGGCCAAAGACAAGCGGTGAGGCTTCAGCCAAAAGGAAATAAGTCCGATCATAAAAAGAAACAAGAGCAAACAAAGGAAATCATAACATTACCCTCTGTGTAACCCTGAAGCTACTGTGAAGGTTCATCAGAAGTCGAGGTAGGTATAGTCGGGGGAGCCAGTAATATTGGCCCATGCATCGCCATCCCATGGACAGGGATCATAGTCAGCGGGAGGGGAAGGGGAGCGCCATCGGTAGGGTGCAGGGTGATGACCACCAGTGGACATGCAACCATGGGAATGGAAAGGGTGACCTCAGGGAGCAGGAACAGGATGAGGGGAAGCAGAGGATGATGATGAGGAAGGGGCAATGAGCTGCAGAGGAGAGCACGGTGGAGTGGGTTGTTGGGCAGGACAGCAACTCTGTTTGTGGCCTGGGGACCATCAGTGACACATGGGGCATTGGTATAGGTCGCAATTGTGTCAGAAATGTCCAAGTTGGTGGCATTGGTGACAACTTTCCATGTAGCACAGGTGCGATGGGGTAAGGATGACATGTCCTGCTTCTTCGACATGATGCTTTTCGGCTGTTTGGTACTTGAGTTCCTCTTTAGTGTGGATAGAGGCGGAGGTGGCAGATGGTGTAGGGACAAGAGCTGGGGAGCTATGGTGGGAGAGGGAAGGGGAGCTGAGACACTTGATGAGGGGTTTGGTAGTGAGGAGGGCATGCTGTTGGAAGGTCCATGGTGTCATACCCTCTTCTCAAGCTCATATTCTTCCTTGCCTTCTATAAGTTCTGGTGGTGGCTTTAGAAAGTTTTTGCCATAAATGGCATTTTCATGATAGGGCAATAAGAGAGAAGCGTGGAATATGTTGTGTATCTTCCACACTGTGGGGATTTGGAGTTGATAGAAGACTGCAGAAAGGACCTTCGTGATGGTAAAGGGTCCTTCACATTTTGGGGCAAATTTCGGGTTGACGATAAGACATTTTAGGTTTTGGGCTTCCAACCATACTTTGTCCCCAACCTCGAAGGGCTTAAACAAGCAGAGGGAGCAAGATGCCATTGTTTGGTGAGCAAGTTTGTGAGCTGCAAGAGCTTCATCTTGGGTGGCAATGAGGTTTTGGAGGTGGGCCTCAACAGCAGGAATGTCCATTTTCTTTGTAGACATTGGTAGGGCTAAGGGTTCATATCTCATAAGGAGGTAAAACAGGGATTTTCCAGTGATGGAGTGGGGGTGGCGGTTATGAACAAATTCTGCATTTGCAATATGTTGGAACCACGTGCTGGGGGTATTTCTGCAGATGATTCAGAGGTAGGTTTCTATTTCCTGGTTGACACTGTCCTTTGTTTAGGAAATGATCCTATGATGCTAGGGAAAATTGCTACAGATCAAATTCTCTGGGGCCAATCTGACTATAAGCTGAGGTCAGGAACAACACTAACACTCAGATCAATCAGTGGGGCACTGATGAGTAGTTGATTTAGTCAATTGGATGCCCAGTTGTTCTTCAATCTCCTGGTAATGTATGCTTGTAACAGAAATTAGTTGGTTGCCTCTAGCTAGAATGGTTTGCTAAGGGGTATGATACCTCTGGGGGTGTCTAACAGATGTAGACTGATGAATAGGATGGGTGGTAGATTGCTACTGGGAGGGGAAAGTGCAAAAGTGCATGCCTGAGTAGTGTTGATTAGGAAAAAGTGTAGCAAAAAGTGCTAATGACCCTAATAAAAACAGAGAGTAGCGAATATCTGCTCTTCCACTGAACCAGTGGATGCAAAATTTGGTAGGCACCTAGATAGGAGGTATACCTATGCTTATGTAAAATTCTGGACTGTGGGAAAAGGTTCCAGACTTGGTAGGAGCTTATCAATGTTATATAAGGAAGCAACTAAGGGAAGGGTAGAATTGGAGTCAAAAAGAGTTAAAAAGGGGTGGAGTTGCGACCGTATAGGGTCTGCTGAACTCCACTAAGCAAATAGTACATACTGATATGGTTTTTCCTATGCTCATCGGCAGGTTCAATGAGGCCTTAGAGCCGGAGAAGCTGGTAGTTATCCCATATACCGACAATATTCTCATCCGCCCCCTTAACTGGGATCAATGCTTTTAGATGTACCATATTTGGTTGGTACCATTTCCATATATTTCCATATCTCCTTCCGCCTCATGTTGATGAGGGCTATGCCTTCCATTTTTCCTTATCTCTATGGACAGCCCCCTCACTTCCGGGTTCACAGCCCCTTATCCATAGTATAAATACTAGGCTGCATGTATCATATCTCCTTAGCTATGTACATACTCTGGACTGGGTTGATAGACTCTGGTGTGGTCTGGGCGAAGTCCAGTGCAAAGTCCAAAGTGAACTAACTAGTAATGTAAGTACAAGGCGAAAGAGATACCAGAGTTACCCTGGAGGACACTGGAGGTGCCTGCAGTAGAATCGGAGTGTGGAGTTCAGTGGATCTTGACACATTGCATAGGATTCACAAAGTTGATGAAAGGCCCAGGTATGTGGACAACTTGAACTGGAACATGTGGAGGGGTAACTTCATGTTTGAAACTTGAAAGTCCAAGGGCTCGGACGACCCGCGTAGTATTTGCCATGAACAATTCGGAGAATGCCAGTTAGGTACCATCGCTCCTGGTCTCAACACAATGCCAATATCTACCAGAAAAGCTGTTGATCATGATGATGGCCAGTCACAACTTGACACACTCACTGACAATTGTGGTCACCTGTCTCAAGTCACATTGCTGTCGTGGTCGCTCTGTCTCGTCATGGTGAGCACTGAGTTAACTCGAAGATTTTCCTTCCAGGGTAATATTCTTGAATCCATTCAGTACAATTATGTAATGCCGTTTGTCTCGCGCCGCAGCGAGTCGCGCGACCCGGTCCCCTTGCTGTAGCAGACTTTGAATAGTACCTTGCTCTGATTGCACACACACACTCTGGTACGATTGAATGACAACCGCAATGTTCAGGTTTTGTCCTCGCCGCGCGTGAGTTGGTGTCGTTGAGTCGGCTCCGGGCGACTCATCGCTTGCGCTTTCTTTCTTGTTCTTTTGTTCTCACTTTTTTTTTTCTTTTTCAGTTTTCGTTGAAGGACTCGAACCGGCCTGCCGTCGTTTCGACGACGACGCGCGGCACGACACGAGCGGGCCCAGCGTGCGGCGGCCACCGGCCGATCCCGAGTCGCGCGCTTCGAAACGAGAGTTGGGTTGGGGGGGGGTGGGAACCCGAGTGGCGGTGTGGGAAGTTTCAGCCGCGTCGGGCGAGGCGGTGCAGCACCGCCTGTTTGTTTTTCGGCATTAGTGCTCTTCCCCGCACCCATCGCCCCCTGAGCACTATCAATGTCGCATGATGCAACTGCCAAAGACGACTACCTCGACGCCAAAGTCAATGATTATCTCCGGCCGCTTTTCACTTTCGACGGAGAGGATTCTGTGTCACTGGGAGTTCTCCTGGCTGCAATTATATTGTTTTCAGAGGGGCGGCTGAGCACTGAGCACACGCAACATGTAATGCAGGATGCAGGGAAGAAAGCGATGATAGATGATCTGCTCAGGGAGGCAAAGAGAACAAGAAAGTATGCAAAGATACGAAACTTGGGTGTGTTTGATTTGTCGACAGACCCATTCTAACATCTGACCTTCTGTGATAGA
>JBBPKG010000402.1:0-25338 GCA_038089115.1 Fistulinella cinereoalba | reverse complement strand
CTACATCGACTCCCAGTCGGTCAGGTCATCCCCTTGATCGCTCATTGCGATACTCCTTGGTCGCCGTTGCGACATCCCTCGTGTTTCTGTCCAACAAGGGCTACCCTCCGACTTACCCAAGTCGAAGTGTAACACATTGGGCCTGCCACCCTGTGTGCTATGGTGCTACCAGGTCATATCACAGTTACACTGGCCACTAGGCATTGCTAACTAGACATTTGTCACCCACTATTCAGCGAGTGCTGCTGTTGCCTTAACTATGGTGCCTATAATACACATCAACCTGATTGCCTCCATACAGAAGGCTATAGTATCTGTCTGTCAGTTTGAAGGTGATAGACCATGAACAAATTGGCCCAAATTTGAAGAGCTTTATATAGCTCCTTCATGAAAGCATATATGAATTGTGGACCATGATTGAAGATCACCTTCTTACAGATACCATGGCAGAAAACATAATGTTTGAAGATAGTGCTAATGTTGATGGAAGTAGAAGCACATGGATCATTTTGGAGAATTGATCCACAATAACAAGGATGACATCACTCCTTTTGGACTTAGGGAGAGGATCAATCAGATCAAAAATAATCTCTTCTTATAGTGTATTAGAGATTACATGTGGATAAAGAGGAGTTTGGTGGGTGCAATGCTTTGTCTTGGTTTTCTGGCAGAGATTACAACCTGCATAGTACTTTTCCATGCTAGCCCTTAGTTAGAGCCAGTCATAATAAGGTCATGGATTTATCAGGATCCTGGATGACTAGCCAGGTGGTGATCATGGTTTTTCTGAAGGATACATTCCTAAAGGGTGGAATTATTGGAAATATAAAGTAAGTCTCTCTAGTAGACTAGTCTGTTTCTTTTGGATTAGAGAAGGTTTCCTTTCTTGAGTCCATCTGCAGTAAACCTCTTGAGTCTGTGTTCCTGCTTCCTTATCTCTTCTTCAATTGCCATAACCCTTTTGAGAATAGATGACTCAGTCATTTCAGAGTGCATAACAGCTCAATGTTCTGACTTATCAAAAATCAGATTTGAAAGCAAGACTTTTTGTTTATTGTTGTGCTCTACTTCATTCCAAAGTCTGGCATCCATGATAGCAGATCAGAAGAAATGAGAGCAGCTAAATGACTCAAAGCTAAACAAAGATGGATGGAAACATTACTTGTCTTACTTGGATTTGTAGATCATGCACAATTGGCATTTACATTTGATACTGGATCTGCAATTCATCTTGCACTGCTGGCATATCCATGCTTTTCAGCTCCTATCCATCTCTCTAACTTGCCTCTCTAGACCTCTGTTCTCACTCTGACCTCTATCCTCACTCTAACTAGCATACCAGTCCAATTATGCAATAAGTTCAACTCCATCCAGAACCACTTCTCTAACTGAACTCCAACTCCCCTGGCATCAATCCGAAGTCTTCAGACTTTCCATGATTACATAAGCAGCACAGCTTTGGCTACCTTATTATCCAATGCCATCACTTAGTTCTATTTATCTTGCTCTTTTTTTGTTTAATATTCCATTTACTTCTGAAGTCTTCTGACTTTGAAGTGTGACTCTTTACTTTTGTTATAGCTTTACTCTGCCTTCACTAATTTCTTGATCTAACTTTAGACTTTTCTCCATACTTACCTCTCTATATTGTATATAAGTGTGGATACCTTCTATATGTTTCTTAGTATAGATATCAACTTGAACAATCAACTAAAATTACAACTTTTGTTCTATACTCTAAGTTCACTTGACTTCCAACTTCTCTGATCATCTATGCTCTCATTCTTCAGATCTTGTTTGCTCTCCTTCAGAAGTCATTCTTGTGCACTCCCTGGAGTTGATTTGAACTTTGTTATTATCCTTGGTCATATGACTAGCTCTGAACCTTTAATCTCTATAGCTCCAATTGTAAATACATGGATGTGAACCTGCAAGGGCATAACACATAAGTTCTGTGCTGATTCCACACTCCTCCACTACATACTCCATCTCTTTCTATTGTTCAGATCTTCAGTCCACCTCTTGTCACTGATCTAAACTTACTTCCCTTAGCTCTCACATTTCTGTCCTGGAGTTCATCAAACCTGTCCAGACTCCACCAGAGTTACCTCAGACTTTTAATTCCCTGGATCAGAGAAATCTCAGAAGTCATGATGAGCTTTAGAGGCCCCATCAGACTATAGGTGGGAAAGAACCAGTTTTAACAACTGCTTACCATAAAGGCATTATACCAAGCCTTGGAGTCACATAGCTTAAAGGCCACATTTCAGAATTTTGTACCTGTAGTTAAGGCTGGTATGGCATGCAGGCTTGCTTGCCTCTATAATTGAGTTGCAAAGTCCAATATACACATCATGGGCATGTGTAAGCTTATTTGCATATTCATGTAGTTTACTAGCTAACATTGTGTAGTTCTTATTTAAGTGAAAAGAATAGGCATATCTGCAAGTATTGAGGACTTAAAATGCACACAAAAGTCCTTCAGTGTGCTCAAAAACTGGTAAGATTGAACTTAAAGTATAGATCCATTCTTATGATTGTATATCAATGGTAGAATGAGATTCACCACAACAGTTAAATAAGCAGGCTAAAAACAAAAAGCAAGTCAAACCAGTCATCATAAGTGGTCTGAATAAACTTGAATTTCCTTATCTGATGATGTAAATGATATGTAAGCCAGATAACAATAGCAATGATAATATGAAGATCACACAAACTAATCTCTATCAGCCAAGGCTATAAGGTTTTATAAGCTTTCAAGACCACATTCTACAAGGCATGTCTACTATTCAATGGTAGGAGCTCAATAGTGGTTAGTATCCTGTCTGAACATCACTTGCATGTGATTATATTGTAGTGATAGCAACATCTGTTTTAGTAAGCAGGTGTCCTTTCTTCAGCTGGCATCACCATTATGAAGCAGTAAAACTATTTAAAAGCAGACATTGTTAAGGCACTGCAGTATCTTAAATCTATGATTTGAAACAAAGAGCTATTTCAGCATGATAATGTCCCTTGTACATCATCAGAATTAAATGAGAATTTAATTCTAAATCAGCCACTGCAACTGACACTGATCAAATGGACATGAGAGTGGTTCTATAGAATTTTAAAAACAATTGTAAGGCAATTGATGATTTAGATGATGCCAACAATGAGGTTATTGGGGCCTTTTAGATACTAGTACATGCATGTAATCTTGCCTTAGACCCTAGCTTGGACCAGACCAGGCTAGCAGCTTTACTAAGCTAGGGCTTGATGGTCTAGTGTTACACAGGAAAGGATTGTTCTAGACTGATGACAAGAAAGATAGGATGACACCTATACAACAAGGAGGCAAGATGACACTTGCTTGACAAGGGAGCAGGGCAACATCTGCTGGGGCAGTAACTGAGAGACTAGAAACAATGCTAGATTGCACAGAACTAGCTAAGGTTACAAGATCAGTGACAAGGTATTTATGAGGTGAGAAACTATGAGGCAGTGTAAGTGAACTGCCAAGAAGATAGGCTGTCTGTTGACAACAATCAATCAGAAAGATCAGAAGAAATGGAAGAGAAACAAAATGGAGATCAAATGTCAAAGTAATCAGAGATATTGTACAAGGAAAAGAAAATAGCAGAATTATTGAGATAATCAGTCTGATGACAGATAAAGAATTGGTGTACAAAGTCCTCAAACAAGGGACAAAACATAGAAAGAACAAAGCAATGAGTGCAACCAGCAGAGTGAACTATAACATTACCCCTCATGTATACTTGAGCCACCAGATCGAGATGAATGAACTCCTTAAGAAAGTTAAGCAGGTAGAATGGGAGAAGGGGGAGAACTGGCCACATCCTCATGCTTGCAAGAACAATTGTTGAAGATGTGCCCTGGTTCATGGCATTTAGCACAGATGTGATGGTGGCAGCATTGAGCATTGTGACCCCATCTGTTACAGTAAGTGCACTGAAAGGAGAGACAACAGAACTTCTTGTGCTCTAGAGCCAGCTGGTGACAATGTGGACACCTGTAAAGAGGGCAGTTGATCTGATAATGGCCTGAATTTTGACATTGAAAGCACTGGACATCCTTTAGGACAGGATGGAGGTCAAGAATTGTGTCCATCAGAAGATGGATGCAAAAGTACTTAAGGGGGATTACTTAAGTAGGGAAGGATAGGGTGTGACCTTCATAGAGGGATTCTGCAGTTATGTCTCCAATAATGTGAGGGAATGGTTTGATGGCAAGGGGCAGAGTGATTGTGTGAGCAGGGACTAAAAGAGGATGTTCAAGATGGAAGGCTTCCTCAAGATATTTGTCCCATTCATCCTGAGTAAGGGTGTGCAGAATGGAGTGGAATTGGCAGGCAAGATTGGGAGAATTAACCAACATGACAATGAGGCTGAAATTGTGGTGGTCTAGCAAGTGGAGAACATGCTGGTCTAAACGATGGAGGGAGTTACAAAGAATTATGTTGGTGGAACTTGGTGGTAAGATGTTATGGGCAATGAGTAGATCAGCTGAGTAGGCAGAATAGTATATTTGTACTAGGCCAACCAAGGTTTCATTGTCAGAAAAGAGAGGGTGTCTTTCAACATGCACTAGAGCAGAGGCACATTCAAGAATGGAAGCAAAGAGAAGCATGCACTTTTTGGTGGAGAGAAGGGAGGAATAGATGCATTGGTTTGATAAATCAGGGGGAATGTAGGGAAGAGCAACATCAGTTTGGGAGGAAGTCATGGTTGGTGAGGATGGAAGTGGAGGTATAGGTTGAAGTTGATAATCAGGACGATAAGGAGGGTAGCGAAGATGAGGACAACAAAGGTATGGAACCAGATATAACAACATTTTATTTTCATTTTGCCTTATCTTACATATCTTATCGCAGCAAGATCCACATCTAATATTATCTTTCAGACTTAGCATTTCTTGTGGGACATCAAGGGTATATTCTAATATTGTGTATCCCTCGATTCTACCCTCTACCCACACTATATGTATATGGAAGGTCTAGACCCAGCCACCATGCAGCCTCATGCCTTCTCATCTTCTCTTCCATTCCATATGCTTCTGTTCACTTTCATATGCTTTTCTTCTCTTCCATTTGATGGACCCATTCCTCTTATCTATGACATCATACCCTATGCCCTATGTATAGCCTCTCTTGCATGTACCAGTAGACAAACATGTACAAATAGTAGTATGAATATATAAGCCAGGGGACACTGAGGATCGCTCCTCAGTTTAGTCCACTTGGTTCTCCCTCTAGAACTTCAATGACTCCACTTCTTCTTAGTCTTTAAGTGGGTGACCTAGGATCCAACTATGGTTCTAGTGTTGCTTCATTTGGACTAAACTTCCAACCCATTCTACCTCACCCAACAAATAAACAAACACCTCACAGCCAAAACCTCATGAGTAAGCTAACAGGATTGGCCAGAGCTCTGCGATTTAGAATCATAGAATGGGTGCCAAATGCCTTCCTTAGTGTCTTTGGTGCAGAAGTGCAGAAGGGAAGAAAGCTTCTTAGTCAGCTCCATCCCCAGACCCCAACCCAAGCAAGAAGAGTGCAAGCCCTGACTCATCTCAGTCAAAGTAGAGTGCAAAGAGTTGGTTGACCTGAATGACCTTACTCTTCCATATCACCACCCTTCCAACCCTGCCCTCACAGAACCCAACACCCCCGACCTCTATGAGCTCACCCATCTACTCTGTAAGTGGAACAAGCAGTACAAGCATTGTCCTTCATTCAGAAAATGATTCTATGACACTAGGGAAAATCGCTACAGATCAAATCCTCTGGGGCCAATCTGACTATAAGCTAAGGTCAGGAACAACACTAACACTCAGATCAATTAGTGGGAAGCTGATGAGTGGATGACTTAGTCAATTGGATGCCCAGGTGTTCTTCAATCTTCTGGTGATGTATGCTTGTAATGGAAATTGGTTGGTTGCCTCTAGCTAGAATGGTTTGCTGAGGGGTGTGATAGCTCTGGGGGTGTCTAACAGATGTAGACTGATAGATAGTATGGGTGATAGATTGCTACTGGGAGGGGAAAGTGCAAAAGTGCATGCCTGAGTAGTGTTGAAAAAGTGTAGCAAAAAGTCCTAATGACTCTAATGAAAACAGAGAGTAGCAAATATCCACTCTTCCATTTAACCAGTGGGTACAAAATTTGGTAGGGACCTAGATAGGAGGTATACCAATGCTTATGTAAAGTTCCGGACCGTGGGGAAAAGTTCCAGACTGGGTAGGAGCTTATCAATGCAGCTGAATACAACACTAGCTACAAGATAGAGGTTTCTGGTGCTTTTCTAACTGTGGGAAAGGCTTAGATACACTCTGGGAGTGTGGGAAAGGGTTCTGGTGAGTCGAAGGTTCAAAGGTTTACCTAAGAAATTCACACAGTTCACTATAGATAAGTAAAACAAAAATTCCAAGTTAGATGGGAAAGTTAAGCCTAATGAGGCTTAATGAGGTGCTCACAGGGGCTATCCTAAGCCGACTTAGTGAGTATTAGGTAAGCTTCCTTATTAGGTAAGCTCAGAGCACACACAATTAAAATTGCTAATGATTAGCAAAGTGATCTATTAGCTACTCTATTACAGGGATGGGTAGATAGATGAGAGAATTTCCTTCCAAACTGGGAGGGGTTTATATACTACCTAGGGTGGCTGTGTTCCTAATATAGTAAATGACTCATGCTGACTCACACTGACTCATCTCTCCTCATATGGGCTCAAATCTCACAGATCTTGCACAGTTTTGCACAGATTGACACATCAACCAAGGTGAAGCTTTAAGGTTCAGGGCTCAGGGGCTGAGAGTGAGTCACATCAGGTCCTGTGTCACACTGCCTCACTGGCTATGCACAATCTAAGTAGATATGGGCAAATCAAGGTACACCTGTTGCTAAGGCCAGTTTTGGTGTGGATCTGATCTGGAGTCACTGCCACTGCTTCTGTGATGATTAGATTAGATCAACTAGATTGCTAGGAGTGTGGGAGAGCTGATAAATCATTGTCTAGGGGTCATTTAGTAGTGCCACCAATTATTACTACACTAAGCTAAAATGTGAAATCGAGTGTAGCACAAGAACTACTAATCGGAAAAATAAGCAAAAATCAGGAATAATCTATTGGATAGTAGTTATCCTGGTTGTACAAGGGCAAAGGATCTGGTTGAATAGCTTCTAAGATATTCAAGAAACGAGTCATTCAAGAAACAAAACCATGACTACAGCACAAAAATAGTTTCATGCAGGTCAGCGTGAACACTGAGCTCATACCCTAACCTCCAAGAGAAGCCTCTCTCCCCTCTCCCCACTTACACCAAGCAATTACAAGGCGATATATGATCACCTGGAGTTGTGCTATCCTAGCCCAATACCATCACCACCCTCTGGATACTTCAAACTCTTCCTGGTCTGCAGAGTCATAGGCCAGTACAGAGATGAGAGGGAACTTGAGGCCTTAAAGAGAGATATCAGGCCGATAAGGAGACCACAAGAACAGTGTAGACAGAAGGTTTATGAGGCCAATGATAGAAAGAGGCAGAGGGATAGCTGGTGCCAGGTTTTCTTAGAGAGAGAAGAAGGTGAGTAATCCAACACCTCTACCTGAGGTCTAGAACATTCCTAAAGAGGAACCCATGCTACTTGTGACAAAAAGGATCTTGCTTACCAATACACCTTCCCCCCCTTTTGAAATTTCACCATGTTTACAGAATATGTCACAGCTATGGCCACTGCCAGTCAGAGGAAGACCAAATTGCCATAGTCAATGCCAAACTCCATCACACATTCAGAGGTGCAGGAGTTATTGAGAAGAAAGTTGCTGAGATGGGTGGTCAGATGATAGTACTATAAGGGGAAGTCACTGGAATCAGAGCATTCAGCAAATCGAATGAGATCGTGATCAGAGCAATCAGAGATGATCTGAACAGGTAGAACAATCTCATGCAAAGCATACAAACAACACTCATACAACTGGATTTTGACATCCAGTCATTCAAGCAAGGTGGCTCTGGCCCCGGACCAGCGTAGCCACTAGCACCACCACAACCTCCTAAAGAGGACCTCGAACTAGGAAAGCACCCTGAGATCTGTGCTGACTCCAAGAACTTTTATGGGCAGCGAGAGAAGTTTGAAGAGTGGTGGGTCAAGATGAAGACATACCTTGACATGAATGTGGACTTCTTCTTGGTTGGATTTGCCAACAAGTGGTGGCAGTTCTATCAATATTAAAAGGAGTAAATGCTGGGAAATTCACATGCACCCAGCTTGAGAAAGTATACATGTGGAAGATGCTTGAGAATGAGCTCATGAGTCTCTTCAGAAGTGTGACACAGAGAGACTGGTCACAAAAGCAACTAGAGAACATGAAGCAAGGGTTCATGCCAATGAACCACTTCTTGGTGAAGATAGAAGCCCTTCTCACAAAGGCAGAGATCTTGGATGATAACATGATCTGAATCTTGAAAAAGAACATGCAGCTGAAGATTATCACCACAATAATAGTGAAGGACCAGAGGATGGACAACCTCATGGAGTACATCCAAAGAATCCAAGCAGAGGAAGCACAGCAGGACATCACTGCACACCTCTTCAGAATGCTAGGGAACTGGACCAGCTTCTGACCCCAAAACCATGACCCCAATATGATGGATATTGGAGCAGCCCAGAATGAAAAGAAGGGCAAAGGAAAAGGCAGTGACTGCAAGCCATCAAAAGGAAGCAAATACTTCAATTGTAATAAGGAGGGACACTTTGCTAAAGATTGCAGGTCCCCAACAATCAAGTGCCCCCTATGCAACTAGACAGGGGGTGAACACAAGAATGACTGCTGAAGATGTACAGTCCGCTTTGGAAGAGGCAGAAAACTTCTGGGAAGAGTCTAAAAGCACCATATGTTCTTACAATAAAGAGATGTCCTTCAATGAGGCAAGGGTATTCTTCAAAGACTATGAAGAAGCCTCAGCAAAGGCTAAGAAGGGAAAAGGGAAAGCCTGAGTGGTGATACTGGGTGCCACCCAAGATACAAGAACTGCTACCGATATTTGGCAGTAGAGCATGTGACAGATCATGATGCAGGAAATGCCTCAGAAAACTCCAAGTATATTTCTTCTTTATAGACATCAGAGGGGCCCACATTGCAGCTTGGCGTGAACAATAATCATGTGCTTAATTCCTCTAACAAAACAGAAAAACAAGTTCAATTCATTGATAAAGAAGCCGTGGAAGGAGCTCTAGTGTGCTCATGTAACCTTAGAAGGGAGATTAATCTCTGAATCAAGATCACATCCACCTCATTGCTTAAGACAATGTCAGAATGTGATGCACTTCTAGACTCAGGAGCAAACACAATATTTATAAATTGGGCTTTTGCGAAATCCCTGAAGCTACCACTTACGAAACTCAAGAACGAGATCCCTGTCTACAACATTAAAGATCTAAAAACTCGACCAGCTCTATCACGCACACTGCTGAACTTCTCATGGAATTTAAGGGACATTCGGAAAAGATTCCAATGGAAGTTACCAACCTGGGATGAAACAAAATGATTCTCAGGTACACATGGCTCAGAAAGCATAACCCTTAAATTGATTGGACAATGGGCAAGGTACACTTCGCGTGCTGCTCTAGCCACTGTCAATGTCTTCAAAGAAGGAAGGAACTGCTCTTCCTGCAGCAAATGGAGAAAAAAGAACAAGATATTGCCTATCAGGTGTGGAAAACAATAAGGAAGCTGGAACAAAGGTCTGAAAAGGAGATAGCCGATTAGGCTGATGCAGCTAAGCGAGTACCAAGGGAATATCATGAGTAGCTCAATGTATTCTTGAAGAAAGAGTCCAAGCACATGCTGCTCTGGAAGCCCTGGGATCATCAGATCGATCTCAAAGAAACATTCAAGCCCAAGAAAGGGCATATCATATCTCTATCCCCTTAGAAACAGGAGGAATTCTGAGTCTTCATAGATGATCAGCTGAGAAAGGGCTACATCAGACCATCAAAGTCACCCCAGACCTTGCCAGTATTCTTTGTGCTGAAGAAGGACAGCCAAAAGTGAATGGTACAGAACTACCATTACCTTAACAAGCACACCATGCAAAACAACTACCCCCTACCCCTCATTTTGCAACTTGTTGATAAGCTCAAAGGAGCTAAGTTATTCACAAAGATAGATCTCCAGTGGGGATACAACAACATCTGAATTTGAGAAGGAGACAAATGCAAAGCTGCCTTCATCTGCCACCATGGAAGTTACAAACCCATGGTTATGTTCTTTGAATTGTGCAACTTCCCTGCCATGTTCCAAATGATGATGAACGAGATCTTTGCTGACATGGATGGCATTATGGTGGTCTATATAGATGACCTCATGATATTTACAAAAACTGATGATCTGAAGGAGCATGCCAAGATTGTTAAGAAGGTGCTACATCACCTCAAAGAAAATGACTTATACATGAAACCATCAAAGTGCACCTTCCATGTCACAGAGGTAGAATTCCTTGGGATGATAGTGGGAAAGGATGGTATCAAGATGGATCCAGAAAAGGTTAAGGCCATACTGGAATGGCTGGTGCTGAAGACAGTTAAAGGAGTTAGAAGCTTTTTAGGGTTAGCCAACTTCTACCACTGATTCATAGATGGCTATGCAAATGTCGCAAGGCCAATCAATGACCTCCTTAAGAAGGACACACCTTTTCAATGGTTGGAGGCATAGCAGAAAGCATTTGACACACTAAAAGAAATGTTTACAACAGTGCCAATTCTGGTGTTTCCTGATAATGATTAGAAGTTCCACCTTGAGACCAATGCCTTGGACTTTGCCATGGGGGAAGTGCTCTCAATAAAGAAAGACAACAAATTGCACCCTATTGCATTCTCTTCCCACAGCATGTCATCAGAAGAACAAAACTATCTGATCACAAATAAAGAGATGCTAGCCATCATTCACACCCTGGAGCAGTGGCATCACTATTTGGAAGGAGCAAAGAAGCAGTTTGAGATCTGGACAGATCATGCGAATTTGCAATTCTTTATAAAGTCCCAGAACCTCAATAGGAGGCAGGCATGCTGGGCACAGTACTTATCATGCTTCAATTACACCCTGGTCTACAAGTCTGGATCCATGATGGGAAAACCAGATGCCCTCTCTAGACAAGAAGACCATGCCAAGGAGATTGAAGACGACAACAAAAACATAATTATGATTCTGCCAGAACAGCTTTGCCTGGTCAAAGTATGCAATGAAGACAAAGTAATGAAAGAGAAAATCAGAAAAGCAATCCAGAAAGAAGCTAAAGGAGCATGAAGTTGAGACCTTTGGTCAACACCACAGGATGTTTCTAGAAGATGATGGACTGTTATGGAAGGATGAATGCCTATACATCTCTGACAAAGAGGATCTCCACTTGAAAGTCATGGAGATGCACCACAATACACCTGTCACTGGCCACTCAGGCCATGAGAAGATTCTGAAGCTTCTACAGAGGAGCTACTACTGGCCTGGAATGGCTGCTTATGTCAAAGAATACATTGGTGCTTGCCACCAATGTCAATGCATGAAAACGGGCAACAAACTGCCCACTGGTTTAACAAAGCCTCTCAATGTGCCAGACATGCCTTGGGAGCACATCTCCACAGATCCCATCATGAATCTGCTCATGTCCAACAGTTACAACACCATTCTTGTTGTTGTTGACAGGTTCAGCAAGGAATGTGAGTTCATTCCCATGGATAAAATGGTGACCACTTTAAAGATGGCCCATCTATATTTAACCCATGTGTGGAAACACCATGGACTTTCTCAGATGATTGTTTTAGATTGAGGCCCACAGTTCGCATTTTAGATGATGCAAGACCTCTGTTATAGACTCGGCATCACTCCAAAACTCTCAACTGCATTTCATCCCCAAATGGATGGTCAGACAGAGAGAATGAATCAGGATCTCCAGCAGTATCTCTGATTGTTTTGCAATGAGAAGCAGGAAGAATGGCCTGCCTGGCTGCTGATAGCGCAGTTCTTCTATAACTTGAAGCAGCAGGCCTCTTCAAAGAAAACATCCTTTGAAGTTATGCGAAGCTACACCCCTTGGATGGGAATAGAAGCTTACATTTCCAAAGTGCCAGCTGCTATGGAGCTTGCCAATAAGATGGCAGACACTTTGAAACAAATGAAAGAAAACCTTCTTGCAGCACAAGAACAGATGAAGAAAAATGCTGATAAACACCTATCAAACTTTGGCCCTAGCTTACAAAGTCAGTGATTCAGTTTGGTTGGCAACAGAAAACCTGTGCCTTACACACACATCACAGAAACTGATGGAGAAGTGGCTTGGACCCTACACCATTACAGAACTTGTGGGAGAAAACACAGTGCACCTGAAACTCCTGAATGTTACAAGTATCCGATATGTCCGGATGGATACCCCTGTCGGTCAATCCTTACAGATACCTTCCTATTTGAGTAAGTATGATGGACGTCCTTATGGACACCTTTACAGACACTTGTTTAGGGGAATGCTAGTAGTCCCTTACACAAGGTCAGTGAGCACTCAAGTGTAGCTCGAGGACACAACAAAGTATGAGTCTGAGTTAAAGAGATTCTCTGTCTCACACTAGAGAGATCCCTTGGGCAAGAAACCAGCTTGGATAGCATAGATCTAGCTGAGGGACTATGGTACATGCAGCTAAGTATTTATACTATGGAAGGGGGCTATGTAGCCCGGAAGTGGAGTAGCTGTCCATAGAGATAAGAAAGATAAGGCATAGCCCTCATGGACATGAGGCGGAAGAAGAACGTAAGTATAGTACAGAAACGGTACTTAGACTGTTATTGGGTTTGTCTTTATAAATAACTAGAAACGTTGATCCCAGTTAAGGGGGCAAATGAGAATGTCGTCGCAATACGAAATAGTTACCAACTCCTCCGGTTCTAAGTCTTCATTGAACTTGCTGATAAGCATAGGAAAAACTGTATCACTGAAGTCCATGTGCATTCATAATGTTGTGAATGTTTCACAGATCAAGCCTTATGTGAAAAGGCTTCCTGGTCAACATGTTGATCACCTGGGCCCCGTCATAGTCATGCAGGACAGACAAGAAGAATTTGAAGTTGAGTTCATTATGAACTCATGCTTGAAGTGTGAAAAGATCGAATACTGTGTCCACTGGTCTAGATATAATAAGTCAGAAGAGACATGGGAACTACTATTGAACCATAGGAATGCCAAGGCTGCCATCAAAGTGTTTCACCATGCCAACCCCACTATGCCATGCAAGCTTTGTGGCATCTTGATGGAGCATTCTGCGAACTGTTCACAACATATGAAAACCTGATGGAAGTCACACTGTGTGCACCACTCCTGTTGTGACTGAACTTGAGTCGCACATCCGAAAGCAAAACCCAATGGCTGAAGGATAATGCAAGTGATAACTCCTAGCTCAAAGGCTTACTACTAAGAGGAGGAGGAGAGTTGGCAAGCCCTTATGAAGGTGAAGGCAAGGGATCACCAAGATGGAGAGCCATTGAGATAAGTGCCCATATATATAGGCATATGGCATATGTACATGTTGTGCACATGGTCTGTGTGTAAATACGAGAAAGGAAATAAAGGCATATGTGCTCTAGGTGGACATAAGGGTATGGGCATAGAGTGTATGCATCAGCCTGTGACGTCATCATGATGTTATAAAGAACTGTTTAGGTTCGATCTAGAATGGAACAATGGCTGTGAGGGCTAGGCTTAGCCTAGGTGCTGCACAGGTTAGAAGATAAGATAAACGGATCTCGGATCTAGTTGAGATAAGATAAGATCTCCAGTACTTGCCAGATAAGATAAGATAAGATAAGATAAGATAAGAGATTAGATAAGAAAGAAAGAGAGAAACGATAAAGTCTGTTAAGATGTGTGGGCAAACACCTGTGCCTGTTTCATCACCCCCCTTCTATGGATCGAATTCCAGGCGATCCACAAAAAGTGGGCTGTGCAGCCGTGTGTGTGGCCGGTATTTGACTAACATGACTCGCACATCAGGGTCCCCTCCACTCCAGGCAAGGTCCTCCCTTCCTGAAGGTGGGTTGAAAACACGGTCTTGAAGCACTCACACTCCTGTAGACCCGAATCCTCTGTCTCCTCTACCCATCTCTGATAGTTCCAGAACTTCCTTTAACGTTGGGTTCGAGACATGTTTGATAAGTAGTTGAGCGATTCTATTGCCCATTTTGACGGTGAAGGCTTCCTTGCCGTTATTGACGAGAACCACCTTGAGGTCCTCATGGTAGTTGGAATTGATGACACTGGCAGCTATGTCAATGCTGCTCTTCACAGGTAACCCTGATCAAGGGGCGATATGTCCATACATTCCCTCTGGGAGAGCAATCTGGATGTTTGTGTTTACAGGCAGTCTATACCTGGGTTGGATGAGCACGTCTTCGCTCATGTAGAGGTCGTAACCGGTGGCAAAAGCCATGCCTCTGGTTGGTGCCTTCACGCTAGGCAAAGATCTTCTGAACAGGAGTGTCTGGGTACATTTTTCCCCAGGAGAAATTCATGTGAGCACGACCATTGTCGGCTCTTCTGGATATGGCTGGAACAAGCCTAGCCGATTTGCAAACTCCATCTGGCAGAGTGTGTGAGGGTTTCATTCATGGAATTCCGCTATAGCATCAGCAGCATTCTGAAGATTCTTCTTTGGTTCCCATGTCCAATCTTCTATTCTCCATCCAGCCCAGTGGACAAGATATTTGACCAATCATCCTCTGTGTCTAGCTTTGACAATATGGTCAACTTCAAATTCAGCATCACCTTTGTCTGTCACAGTGCATGCTGGGGGTTTAAATAAGGATCGCCCAAACAAGGGCTCCTCATAGGGCTTCACACATGAGATATTCACGACTGGATGAATCTTCATGTTGCATGGAAGCATAAGGCGAACTGCATTGTTGCCGACCTTCTTATCAATTTTGAATGGACCAATAAACCATTCTGTCATCTTCTTTGAACTTCGACCTTCTAGGTGAAGATTCATTGTGGAAAGTAATACAAGGTCTCTGATCAAGTATGCGGGTGCTTCTGAGCAGTGCTTGTCCACTTGCTTCTTTATACGTGCCCTCGCTTCTTCGAGGTTCTGAGCCGTCCGCTCAAGGGTTTTGCTGACTTCTTCAGCTAAGTCGTCCATCGCTGGCGCCTGTGAAACTTCTGGTCTACACCCATGCGAGGCTGGTGAGTCAGCATCATTGCGAATGGACTCTTCCTCGTTGTGCTGTGCTGCTTCGTGTTGTAGCTGAATTGCACCAAAGGCAACCAGTCTACCCAGTCTTCTTGTCACTCAGCGACATACATATAGTTTAAGATATTGTTGCAGATCTCTGTTGATCCGCTCCATCTGCCCGTCCATTTGTGGGTGATATGCCGTGGAGAGCTGCTGCTTAACTCCAAGGCGATCCCATAGTGATTTCAATACTTTACTGGCGAACTGTGGTCCTCGATTCATCGTGAGGGTGCGTGGTAAGCCATGAGCCATCCAGACTCGTGTGAGGAATAGGTTTGCTGTTTCTGCTGCATCAATCTTCTTCGTGCAGGGAATGAACACTACCTCTTTTGAAAATCTATTGACAATGACCAAAATGCTATTGAAGTCTGAGATACTGGGAGATCCGTGATGAAATCCATGGTGATATCCTGCCATGGTCCTCCAGGTACCAGCAGTGGCTTCAAGGTTCCTGCAGGAGCTCTGTTCGTTGGCTTCATCCACTGGCATCTGTTGCACTTCGCGACATACTTCTTTACTTCTATGGCCATCTGAGGCCATTCGTAGTTTCTTCTAATGAGCTCGAGCATCTTCTTGGCTCCAGGGTGTCCGGCGACTGGCATGTCATGATGTTTCGTCATCACCAACATCCTCAGGTCTTCTTCATCCAGTACATATGTCTGTCCTTCTTTTACTAACATTCCCCCTATCGTCTCTTCATAACTGTCCGCGTTCAGCTTGATTACTTCTGATTCTTTCAGCTTTAGTGTTCCAGCTTCTATTTTTCCTCTTATTTCATCCCCATCATCTGTCATTGAGATCGTACTTCTGATCTTGTCTGGGGAAATAATAAGGACTCCCTTGTTGTCTTCTTCTATTCCTTCTGCATGATCTTCTCTCCTTGAGAGGGCATTCGCTCGGCCCATTGTATGGCCTGGCTTGTGCTTCCATACCAGGTTGAAGCATGATAGATACTGCACCCATCGTGCTTGTCTTCTGTTGAGGTCTTGCCTCATCATGAACCATTGGAGATTTTGATGGTCGTTCCAGACCTTGAACTCCATGGCTCCTTCTAGATAATGTCACCATGCTTCTAGACAACATATCACCGATAGCATCTCCTTATTGGCGACAGGGTAGTTCCTCTCTGGCTCCGACATGGAGTGAGAGTAGTACATGATGGGATGCCACTCGGCTCCCTGTTTCATCAACAAAACGCTGCCTGTGGCATAGTTGGATGTGTCTGCTTCTAACTGAAATTCTCTGTTGTTATCTAGGTAAGTGAGGATGGAGGCTTCAGTAAACCTCTTCAATTCATCAAATGCCACCTGTTGCAGTGCCTCCCATCTGAAAGCTGTGTCCTTCTTTAAGAGATTGTTCATCGGCCTAGCTAGCTGGGCGTAATCTTTGATGAAGCATCTGTAGAAGTTGGCGAGCCTGAGGAAACTTCTAACTCCTTTCACTGTCTTCGGTGCAGGCCATTGTAGAATTGCGTGGACCTTGGCTTCATCCATCATGATCCCCTTCTGGTTTACGACCATCCCTAGGAAGTTGACTTCTGTTACGGAAAAGGTACACTTCTCCGGTTTCATGAAAAGGTCGTTCTCTTCAAGCCTTCTCAGAACTTCTAGCATGATCTTCCATCTTGGTGAAGATAAGGAGGTTGTCCATGTATATGACAACCACATCGTCCATATCGGCAAAGATTTCATTCATCATCACCTGGAATGTTGCAGGTGAGTTGCATAAGCCAAAGAACATAACCAGTGGTTCAATGGCCCCTCTAAAGCATACAAACACTGCCTTCCATTCATCTCCTTCTTTGATCTGAATGTTGTTGTAACCCCATCTGAGCTCCATCTTCATGAACAACTTGGCTCCTTTGAGCTTATCGACCAGCTGTGAGATAAGTGGCAGTGGGTAGTTGTTCTTCACTATATGTTCATTGAGGTATCGATAGTCCTGTACCATCCTCTTATTGCCAGTCTTCTTTGGCATGAAAAATACTGGTGATGTCTGTGGTGATTTGCTGGGTCAGATATACCCCTTCCTCAGCTGTTCATCTATGAACGCCGTGACTTCCTTCTGTTCTTCAGTGCTAAGTGGAATGATGTGCCCCTTCTTGGGCTTGAACGTATCTTTAAGATCTATCCCATGATCCCATGGCTTTCACAATGGCATCCTCTTGCTATCTCCTTTTGAAAAGACCTTCGCAAACTTGTGGTATTGCTTGGGCACGAGTTCTTCTAGTGTTGTGTCAACCTTCTTGTTGATCTTCTCGATAGCTGCGCATGTGTAGTATGTGTCCCATGCATCTTCCTGCTCTTCTTCTTCTATGGTGGCGATATGTGCTCCTCTGTCTTGTAGCATGGGGCAGCTTTGTGGGCATCACGTCATCTTGACTGTGCCTTCTCGCCAATCTATCTCCGGGTTATGCTCCTTCAACCAGCTGTACCCAATGACAAGGGAGTTCTTTCCCAAGTCTATGACTTCTGCGATCACCTTCTCTTGGTGTCCTAGGAAGTCCATCAGTAATTCCACCGTGTGAGTGATACTTCTGGCACTGTTCTTTGTGCTGTCCACGTTGAACATGGGGATTGGTTGCGGAAGCTCCTTGAGTTCCCAACCTTGCTTTTTAACCCATCTTCAATCAATGAAGACTTCATTTGCTCCACTGTCTAGAAGTGCTTCTACCTTCTTGAGGTTCTTCTTGGCATTTGAAGGAGCCACCTGTATCATCAGTAATATTTCCCACTTGTGGGAGCAACTTCTTGTAAATATATTTTCTGGGATTTCTTTGTCAGTAGGTCTCGTCACAATTTTTACTTCCTTTTGTGAAGAGGAATTAAGCACCGGCATTATACAGCCCTGGCCATACCCCTCTAGGGTTGCCTCTTGGCACTTGTCAGCTGTAACACCTTCGATTTCTAGAGATGTGAGTACATCAAAATAATTAGTCCTACATGACATGTATTTGTAATTGTCAATTGCAGTCCAATCACCCAGCTCGATCAGGCCGCCTTCCCTTTTCCCTTGTTCCTGTCCACTGCCTGCTTCATATACTTCTTCTTGAAGTGCTCCTCGAGCTGCTTCCTTGTTAGGCTGCAGATGTCGGCAAAAGGGTCCAAGCCTGTTGTTTGTTTGGATTCCTTGGCTTTGTCTTCTTCTTCTGACGTGTCGGCTACTTCTGCCACTCATGCATTTCAAGAATCCCCCTTGGAGCATTCCCGCTTGTGCTTACCCCCAAGCCATTTGCATTCGGGGCAAGGCTTCTTCAGACTTCTGCAGTCCTTCGTAAAGTGGCCTTCTTTGCCACAATTGTAGCACACGGATCCTCTGCTGCCACCTTCAAATGTCTTCTAGTTGGAGGCCTTCTTACCCCCCTTCTGTGCTGAGCCTTTCTGGCTGGCCTGAGCATTGCAATTTTTGGTGCTTTTATCATCGTCCAGAACGTTGCACCTGTGTTGATACAGAACGCCACCTGTGCCTTTGCTATGGCGCATGCCACTTCTATGGTTTCTTTCACTGTCGTCCTCCAGAGATTCTGCCTGTAGATCTCCTCTATGATCTGCTTCTTCAGACCACCTTCAAGGAACATTACCCCCATGCGATCACCCAGGTCTGCCTGGGTGTGCAACTTTGTCCATTTGGCAAGGAAGGTATCAATATCTCTGGTGCCTTGCTTACACTTTGAGAGTTGCTTTGTGGCCCAGTTTTCCTAAAGCACTGGCCTGAACAGATCTTCGATGATACCTTTGAACTCCTGCCATGTCGTATATCCCTGCATTCCGTCATGCAGTTTTCTAAGTTCATTAAGAGTGTAGTTGCCCCCCTTGACTCCTTTGAGCCTTGATAGGACCGCAAAGATGCATGGCTTGAACTTTGGATACTGGACACTGCTGTTTCCTTGTGTGAACAAGAACAGCTTCTCATTGCAGTCTAGATACGACTGCATTTTGATCCACCATTCTTCAAACTTGGCCTTCCCGCCATAGTAGAATCCTGGTTCATGGAATATTTCGACCTTCGATCCATCAGAGGGACTGGTCATTCTGTCTGCCTGCATTGTGTGGCCCTCATTGGCCCAGGCGTGGAGTCTGAGTATTTCTTTGGCCCACTCCTCGGCCTCTCATGCTCTTTCTTGCACGTCCAGGAGTTGCGCTTCCATGACTGTCATGGCTTGCTCTCCCATGTCCCATGCTTCTTGTAATCTTGTTATCGCTGCCAACTGATCGTTAAACAGCTGTGCCATATGGGCGATCTTCTCTGAGTCGCTCATCATCTCCCAGTCCTGAACCTGGCCAGAGGAAGACATTTTCTATTATGAGGAGGGGAGGATTTTTGTCTAATGAAGGCCCCAGCGGTGATTGTACAGCGGGTAAAACAAAGGATAGAAATTCTCAATAGGGATGGGGTCATTACCATGTTGGTATTGACCAATGGAGGCAATATACCGTTTTGGCAAGCGTCGGCTGGTATGTGGTCTTAGGTAGGGTGTTTGTAAAACCTCACCCAGTTCCAAATCCTCGATGATCTGGCGATAGGACTCCCTGCGCTTCTTCATGGAGTTAGCCTCATATATCCGTCTGATCTGCTTCCTTCTAGCTGGACCAATTACTCTCACTTCCCCTTGCTCTCTCTTTCTTTGCTCATTCTCATAAATCTCCCTCAGCCCTCTTTCATCTGATCCCCTTATTGACGCCTGGAGGATTCACTCTGTGTCCTCCTGTGCCTCTTCCTTGATGGGATACTGGAGAGGTTCTAGGTTGTTGAAGGAGAAATGGAATCTGAGGGGAGATGCTGCCAGTTCTTGTGGCAGTGACTGCGAGCAGGAGCAGAGTGCTAATAAGTGAGAAACGACTTCGACACTGAAGTCAGATGGCATTGATATGCTCAAGGTGCTCTCTTCTCTTCTGTTGTCTCCTGTCTTCACAATGGTTCCGTCCAGAGGCCTAGTCCTGACACCGCCTAAGACTCTCCTTGCCAAATATCCAGACACTACCGAGTATCTGAGTTAGACGATGAAACAGGGTACCGGCTAGCGAGGTTAGACATCAAATGGGGGTGCATACTTTGCAAGGGATGGGTGTGGGAGACCTTCCATGCATCCTTCTCTTCAAACATGTGGCAATGGTGGCGACATCAAGGCAAGGCTGTGATCTTGGTAATAATGTTGCGACCGAACTTGAGTCGCACATCCAAAAGCAAAACTCAATGGCTGAAGGATAATGCAAGCGATAACTCCTAGCTCAAAGGCTTACTACTAAGAGGAGGAGGAGAGTTGGCAAGCCCTTATGAAGGTGAAGGCAAGGAATTATCAAGATGGAGAGCCATTAAGGTAAGTGCCCATATATATAGGCATACGGCGTATGTACATGTTGTGCACATAGTCTGTGTGTAAATACGAAAAAGGAAATAAAGGCATAAACGCTATGGGTGGACATAAGGGTATAGGCATAGGGTGTACATGTCAGCCTGTGATGTCATTGTAATGTCATAAAGAACTATCTAGATTTGATCTAGAATGGAATAATGGCTGTGAGGGCTAGGCTCGGCCTAGGCACTGCACAGGTTAGAAGATAAGATAAACAGATCTCAGATCTAGCCAAGATAAGACAAGATCTCCAGTACTTGCCAGATAAGATAAGATTAGATAAGAGATTAGATAAGAAAGAAAGAGAGAAATGATGAAGTCCATTAAGATGTGTGGGCAAATATCTGTGCCCATTTCAACTTCCGATCAGACTCTCTACCACCATGGTCAAGTTGCCCTCTTGCAGATTGGAACATGCAGCTGGATACAACCTCTACACTTGTGAAGATGCTGTTATCCCTCCTGTCAGGTGGACCCTCATGAACACTGGTGTTCAGATCGTCTTACATAAAGGCACCTATGGCCACATCACCTCCAGGTTGGGCCCTGCTGCAAAATCCTCAATCAATGTTGCTGCTGGCGTTATCAACCATGATTACTGGAGGGACCTGAAGGTACTCCTCATCAACCAGTTCTTGATGGGCTTTATTGTAAAAACTGGTGGTCATGTCACCTAACTTATACTTGAGAAAATCGACAATCCCACCCTCGAGCAAGTCGAGATCCTCCCTAACACTGAACATAGATCTTCTGGCTTTGGGTCATCAGGAATCTGATCCATCCCCTTTAATTGCCTGGAAGTCGATTCCTAGATAGGGGGTAATGTAACAACATTTTATTTTCATTTTGCCTTATCTTATCTTATCGTGGCAAGATTCGCATCTAATCTTATCTTTCAGACTTAGCATTTCTCATGGAACATCGAGAGTATATTATAACATTATGTATCCCTTAATTCTACCCTCTACCCACACTATATATGGAAGGTCTAGAAGCCACCATGTAGCCTCATAGACTACACCTTCTTATCTTCTCTTCCATTCTGTTATAATTTACTCTGCAGGTTGTGCTTACTGCTTTGTTCTTTCTATGTTTCGTCCTCCCTTCTCCGATTTTGTACACCAGTTCTTCATTTGTCATCAAACTGATTACTTAGATGACTCAGCTGTCTCCTTCTTCTTGTATGATATTTCCAAATACTTTGACGTTTGATCCCCACTGATACGGTTTTCCCGATACTTATTGGCAGGCTCAATGAAAAGCTAGAGCTGGAGGAATTGGTAGCTATCCCGTATTACAACGATGTTCTCATTCGCCCCCTTAATTGGGACCAACGCTTTTAGATGTACCACAAACAGTCTGTCCTAACCTTGTACTTTTTATCTCTCCGCCCTATGTTGATGAGGGCTATGCTCCCCTTCTTCCTATTTTTGCTATCAACGGACAGCTACTCCACTTCTGGGCTTACACTGCCCCAATCCCCAGTATAAATACTTAGCTGCATGTACCATAGCTCTTTAGCTAGATCTACGCTTAACAAGCCTATTTCTTGCCAAGGGATCCCTCTAGCATGAGATGGAGATTCTCTTTAATTCAGACTCACACTTCGTTGTGTCTTCGAGCTACACTTGAGTGCTCGCTATCCTTGTGCAAGGAATCCATAGCATTCCAAAAACACAAGTATCTGAATTTCCCACATCGGTCAGACGTCGGTCAGACGTTGATCAGACGTTGGTCACAAGTCGGTCAGACTGAGTAACACTCGTCCTTCCGATACTTGTAACACCCACTCTTCTTTTTCCTTCCTTCTGATTGTTCTGATTGATCCTTATCAATGGACAGCCTCCTCTTTTAGCATTTCTCTCACAGTGCCTCATAGTTCCATCACCCATAAATACCTTTTAGCTGCTCCTGTAACAGTAGCTAGTTCTGCACAATTTACAGTGTTGTTTCTAGACTCCCTCTGTCATCAGCAAGTGTCATCTTGTTTTCCCTTCGTTAGCAAGTGTTGTCTTGCTCCCCCATCGTTGTCAGCAAGGGCTGCCTTGCTCCTCTAAAGTGCAAGTGCCATCTTGTCTTCTCATTGAACAGGTGTCACCCTGTCCTTGTTGTTAGTCTAGGACAACCCTTTATGTATAACACATTCCATATGCTTCTCTTCTCTTCCATATGCTTCTCTTCTCTTCCATTTGATGGACACATTCCTCTTATCTATGACATCATGCCCTATGTCCTATGTACAGCCTCTCTTACATGGACCAGTAGACAAACATGTACAAATAGTAGTATGAATATATAAGCTAGGGGACACTAAGGATTGCTCCTTAGTTTAGTCCACTTGATTCTTCCCCTAGAACTTCAACGACTCCACTCCTCCTTAGTCTTTAAGTGGATGACCTAGAATCTGACTGTGTTGCTTCACCAGACAAGGGCATTAGGAGATAACATCTAATGGGGGTGTTTTTGTTTATAAGCATTAAGAAGGGTTTGTGCATTCTAAAGATTCCCTAGGGATTCCCAGGTATCTTCTGATGACAAATATCCTTTCCATTCCACAAGATAGTGCCACTGATCCTAGACCTTTTTGTGTGCCTTGATACAATCAACTTTGTATTCTTGTTTGTTATCTATGATCTCTGCAGTGGTGATAGAAAGTTCAGACTGTGTTCCTGAGTTTCCTTGTAAAAAAAAGAGTAGGAATGCATGGCAAACATCATGTATTTTCCAGAAGGGAGGGAGTTTGAGGTGATAGGCAACTGGAGAGAGTACTTGGGTAATTTTGGCCCTCATGACAAGGGGAGAGTTTTTAGTTTCTATCTTTAAGTTGGAAGTTTCAATTTTCCAACCACACTTTATTTCTAGATTTCCAGAGGAAGAAGTGTCAGAATGCTAGACTGAGGGCTGGCAGGAATGCTCAGCTGAAGTCTAATGAGACTAATATTTAACTGAGGGAAGGCTGAATGTGAAATATCAGTGTATTTCTAGGGCAGAGATGTGGGTGTATAAGCTGAATGAACTCTGCTAGATGAGAAACATAAACTCCAGTCTGGGGTAACAAAGTCTGGTGGAGTCTGGATAAAGTCCGATTGGAGGAGAATAAAAAGGAATCTAAGTATGAAACATACTGCCAGAGATAGTGCTGGAGGATGCTGGAGAAGACCAGAGAAGTCTGGAGGAGAGCAGAGTTCAGTGGATCATGACAAGAAGTGGGTTCTGATGTGTTCCTTCATTACCTGTTGAGCTTTTTGATTGGAGGCAAGGGCTTTGTCCCTGCCTTTATTCAAGGCTATCATTCACTCTTCCAGGGTGGTGAGGAAGGTCTTTTCAAGGGATGGATAGGCATGAGGTTCATATATAGCTCATTATGAGACTGAACAGAGTTTGTTGGATGGCAAAGTGGATGGAGGAGTTGTGGGTGAATTCAGCCATGGGGAGTAGTTCTGACCAGAAGGATTCATCTAAGCAAAAGAGACACAGATAAGTTTCGAGTTCTTGGTTAACACGTTCTGTTTCGCTGTCTGTCTGAGGATGGTAAGTAGAAGACAGACAAACATTATATTGAAGGATTATGTGAGTTCTCTGGAGAAAGCAAAGGCAAATTAGGGGCCTCTATTAGAGATGACAGTGTTATATAGGCCAAAACAAGGAAAGACAGAGCAGAAAAAGATGGTGGCAACTCCTTTCACATCAATGGATTTTGTGCAAGGAGCATAAATGACCCCCTTTGTAAGGCTGTGGTTGACCACAACCATGACAAAGTCAAAACCAAGGAAGATAGGGAGTCTGGTGATGAGATCAACTGAAATCTGCTAGAAAGGGTGGGTCATCAAGGAGGGAAGAGGATAGCGAGGGGGAACAGTGGGGTGTGTGAGCACCTTGCAAGCCTGGCAGGCAGCACAGTCCACAACAAAGTGGTGAACAAGGGAGAAGAGGCCTGGTCATCAGAAGTCATGAGAAACAAGATGGATGGTGTGCTAAATGCCATCATGGCCTCTAGCAGGGGATCCATGGAGAGCATGGACAAGAAGAATATAGGAGGAGGGAAAAACATAGAGCTGGCCAAGGCAACCACTATCAAAAGTCCAGTCAGAAGCCATAGAGTGAGGGAAGAGGGAAGAACTGAGAGTGGCTTTCTAGAGGGCATCAACAACAAGTGGGTCAGAAGAAAAGGAGGCTGAGATCTTGTCTAAGATGGCAAGATCAACAGAGGAAGCAAAGAGTGTGTCAGAAAAAAGGATAACATCAGCATTTTTAAAGAAGGTATCAGAAGAGTCAATGTGGGATAGGGCATCAGTAGGGGCAATCTGGGCAGCAGGAAGGGCAACAAAGAAAAGGTCGAAGTCCAGGAGGAAGAGTTGCTAGCAGGCTGGTGGCAGGACAGCTTGTGGAGCTGGCAGAAGTAAGAGAGGTTCTTATGATCCAACTAGACAGTGACCAGTGGACAGCATTCAAAAGGTAATAGCCCCAGTGGGTTAGGGCATGGATGACAGCAAGAAGTTCCCAGTCATAGATGTTATAGTTATATTCAGCATTAGAAAAGATAGAAGAGATGTAAGCACAGAGGTGAAGATCCCCATTGGCATCAGACTGAAGTGAAACGGGCACCGGTATTTGCCCACACACTTGAACGGACTTCATTTATTTTCACTGACTTTCTTATCTTATCTTTTGATCTTATCTTATCCGGCAAGTTCCGGTTATCTTATCTTATCTCGGATA
>JBBPKG010000401.1:9775-21660 GCA_038089115.1 Fistulinella cinereoalba | reverse complement strand
TAATTGACCCCAACGTAATAAATTGCCGCCGCGCTGGCACATGTCTATAGCCTCAGGCTGCATGTGCCGATGACGGCATATACACCGGCCATTGAATTCGGAACGCCCGCAACGTTGATGCCTAGTGGTTGAACAATACATTTTCAAGGGCCTCATGCTGATCGGAACCAAATCGAAACCATCAAATTTAATCTCTGCTTTAGATATAAGCGAGCAGGTATATCAATGACGAATGCGCACTGAGACAGTCAACCTAATCAATTTGGGAGAAGACCTGAGGTGAGATATTATTGCGCAAGGAAAGTGCCTCTAGTGGGTATTGAATGAGCCCCCCGTACCGATGGATGTTCTAAGCAGCGCCAAGAATCTACAATTGGCGTGGAAAGATATGGCTGCTTACCGCTAAGTGCGCTACCGCTGGAAAGGCAATCGAAGGCGGCTGAGACCAATCCCTGGAGGGGGTTCATTTCCCGTTTGGACCAGTATTGGACAGTTGCTTTCACTAAACACCGTAAGAGACCATTCTCAGAGGACTCGTCCTGTTTCATTTGAGCTAGGCCACCTGCTGAGTGTGAGCGCCGAACAAGACTGCATAGAAGAGGAACAGAAAGAAAGGCATGATTAGACGAGCTTCTATCAGAACAGACCCAGATGTTGCAAGCGTCACGGTGCACCAAGGATGGCAGGGATAAACCATGGCAAGGAACTCGGACACACTCTGTATTACATAGAACGAATACAAAAATCTTCGGGCTTCTGATTCATTCACTTTCGTCGCCCTCGTCATCCGATGAATCTTCCTGAGACGGAGCACCTCCCCAGAGCCGGTTGAGCAAGTTGCGGACCACACGGAGGGGCATCGGCTAGAGAAGAAGCGGCGTATAGCAGAGCTCAGGAAAGGAACCGAACGCAAAGAACGGAATGCTCACCGCAACGTCCTCCTCATCTTCATCTTCATCGTCTTCCTCTGGATCCGTCCCGTCATCCTGACGGTCAGCCAAACCATGCGCGCCATCATCCGCACCATCGTCCGCGTCCCAAAATACCTCGGCCCCCTCCTCTTCTGGTAACTGCCCCGGCATCGCTCCGTGATCCGCCAACCCGGGCTGCACACCTCCACCAGCGCCACCAGCCTCACGCATCATCTCTGCGCCCATCATCAAATCCTGCACAGCGTCCTCGGGCATCTCCGCCAGCATCTGCACGAACCCGACCACTCCACCCGGCACCTGCGCAGCGATCCATGCGTTCTGATCGTAAAAGGCGAGGATCTGCCCACGCGTCGCAGCGTCCGGTATCAGACGTGCAAGCAGTCTCTCCTCGGCTTGCGTACGTCTCCGCGAACGTGCACCTGTGGTGCTGAGCGCAAAGGGGTCTTCGGCCCCGGCGAAGAAGGCGGCGTCGTATGTCGACAGGGCGTTGTGTGGAGGAAGCGGGTCGCATGCAATATGTCTGCCGTGCGTGATATCAGGCGGTATGAATGAGGTGAGAACACGATTATGGGGTTGAGCGTGTGTCTGTTCAAGGACGAAGACATGGCGATAAACCGAGTGCCGGAGGACGAGCGAGGAAAACATGCGGAGGAATCGATCACGGATCGAGTGCGTGCGTTGGGAGGAAAGTGTGGATAGAACAGAGCTTGCCGTTCCCGAGAGCCATGACGCATGGCTAGAAGACTTCCAAAGAGCAGAGGAACGCTGCGCGTAAAGATGAGAAAGCAGATGAAGAATGCCTTCCTCAGGCGTCAAGCCACTGTAGCACAGTTAGCGCGTGACAAGCCCAGAAAAACATGCACCTACGTCCTGTCTGTACATATGCGGAATGCCTTGTGGCCTCGCACTTCAGCAGAAAGTGACATGTCACATTTATCAGCGAGAAGAGGGACTACCGAAGGAAAAGCAAGTATTGCCTGTCGAAGTGCTTCCGTGCTCTCCTCTTTGAAATCCTAAGTGACGATGATTAGAGCCACATGTTACAGACGGACACAGCAGTGGTACCTCTCCGTGGTCTTTCTTCTCCTTTTCCTTGCCTCTCAGTATCAGGGCCCTGACGTACAACCAGCCAGGTAGGACACTCGGGTCCATATAGTCGCCAGAATCTTCATGACGTGAACCTGCGTAAATTGCCCATACATCCAGTAACCAATCAGGCATGCCTGCTTTAACACACAGGTAGTCAAGGTGTAGGTAGACTCCATGGGGATCTGATATGGGGTCAAGGGAAAGAAGTAACCGTGCGTTTTCAAAAGCAGTCCGAGGACAACCGCGACGTTGTAGGTCTCTACGCAGTATGAGTCCTTGCTTAAGAGGAGGACTTGAGATCCGCTCACATAACCTGCCGATGGATTGCAAGGAAGAATGGTCTGTTTTCCACTCGATCAAAGTCTAATCTATTGCTTCCATTTGTGAAACTGAATGCGCCGAGGAAAGCGCGCTCGTATGCGTAAAGGGCACGCGAGACATAGTCGACTGCTTGACTGTACTCTGAAGAGTAGATGAATGTCAGTATGAAGAGGAAACGAATGAAGGTGGTTCAACAAACCCTCACGGTGCCGATACACTTCTGCAAGTTGGAGCAAAGTATCTGCATGCCAGGGCATTCTCTGCAAGACTCGCCATAGAGTCTCGGGGTCTATGCCGGGCCACTTTAGGAACAGCTATTCAGTTGCAACGCATATGTGGGCCTACCACCGGTCATGACTGCTTGCATGAACGTCTTTGTGACGCCCTTATAACGTTTGCTGTACTCCACCGTCCACCACTTTCCAGCACCGGCCGGACCCCTGCTGAACTTCCTTGCTGCTTCGTCTTCTGTGAGTGGCCGAGCCGACAGGCCCTCGCGCTGCTTAATCATACCCCAGGACGCTTGCGGACGTGTTAATTGGGAGCGTTGTGCCTGTGGTTGTACCCCGCGACGTCTTTTACCTGTGGGGGAAGACGTAGAGGTGGCAGCCTCAGCTGCCGAGACGGCTTTAGATCCAAAGAATTTCTTGAGCTCTGACTCTGCCTCGAGGTGAGGGACAGAAACTGAAAACAAGGCAGAGAGTTTGGTCGCTCGTGCATCAGCCGAGGAACTCTGAGGGATCTGTTGCAGATCTGGGTATCTGGAAAGTTGCATGAGTTGGAGACGAACGTGAGGCTGAAGCGCCATACTTGACTGAGAGTTCGGCAAGGGCCTTGTCAAGATCGTTTTCTTCGTCCTTCTTTCCTTTCCCTTTCGCTCTTTTTGTGGCCGGCTGAGGGCGAGAATCAGCTAGGGACGACGGAGTAGCGGGTTGTGAAGGATTCTGTGCTGGGGCGGCGGCGCTCTTTTTCTTTTTCTTCTTGGACTGCCCGACCGTCAGATGGTGTCCGCAACAAAGTCTGATACCATACCTTGCGAGACTTAACAGGCTTTGCGTCGTCGTCGTCGCCGTCGCTTTCTTCGTCTGCTCGTTCGTCCTCTGGCGTAAAAAGCTGGTTTCATCGTCATGATCTTGACCCACACGACCCCGAGCGAGACTTACCGCTGCAAATCTAGCCTTCGCAGGCGCCACGGGCTCGTCCTCGCTCGATTCGTGCAGATCGATGCTCGCGGGTGCATCATGAGGGTGGGTCTTGCTGCTGGCGAGCGCGAGGAGCTCTTCCTGCTCGCGTTGCTGGCGTTTGCTCAGTCTGGGTGCCATTATTGGGTCATTTGACTCCGGGTGTTGGCAGTGAGCAAGTACTGAGATGGTGGTCCGACGTGATTACCGCATCGACTCAAACCAGGCAACCAGACTTCCTCGCGTCGTGCGGACCGGGAAGGCGGCACAGGTTTGCAATATTTAAGACAGCGTTCGTACTACTGCAGGCCTCCCTCCGACCATCATCATGCTTCCGGGTCTGGCACTGCCCGACCTGAGCATGGGCGCATCGTCAATCCGTCCCTTGGATGTCGTCACAATCTCGTTCTTCACTTGGACGCTCCTCCATCTGGCCCGTATCGCATATCGTCGGGCCTTGACTACGCCCCTCAATGGACCTCCTTCCAGGAGTTTTCTGCTGGGCTACCCCGAGTTCTTCACCTCAGCAGATAGCCCAGAGATCTACGAAGCATGGGTTGAGACATACGGGGCCGTCTACCAAGTTCCATCAGTTCTAGGAACCGCGCGCGTGATACTGTGCGATCCAAAAGCCATTGCTCATTTTTATGCCAAAGAGACCATAACATATATATTGACGCCCCTCGGAACGTTTCTGACCGGTATCTTGGTGCGTTTCCTCGAGAAGATTGCTGTCTGTTAACCTCTCTGGTACATAGGTAGGGAGAAATAGTTTGCTCACATCACACGAAGATGTCCACAAACGGTTTGCGTCTCCTCTCCGTCATGGCTTATACAGTCGCTGACTGTGTGCTGATAGTCTGCAGAAATCCTTGACCCGCGCATTTAGCGTTGCAGCTCTCCGAAAGCTGTTACCAATATTCTATGACCCTGCGTACAAGGTAGGAGTCTTGTCCACTAGGTATTTGACGAAGCTGAGCGCATATCAACAGACAATGGTTGCTTGGGATGAACTTGTTCAGGACAAACCCAATGGTGTGATTATTGAAGTTCAGGAGTGGTGAGCGTCAATTAAGCTTTCTTTTGGATGCGAGCATGGATACTAATATATCCATAATCAGGATGAGCCATATATCGCGCGTTTATCATCAAATATAGCCAAGAGCTGAGGCCTAGGACCAAGCAAAAGTCTCGACACCATCGGTATCGCGGGATTCTCACACGACTTCGCCTCTCTCAAGGGGGAAAGATCTGCTGTCTCCGCCGCTTTTGAGGAGATGAGCAACACTAAGCCATCTCCCATCTTCGACTATCTTTTCCTTTTCGTGCACCTGTTCCCCGGGCTCTCAAAACTACCCAATCCTCGAACGAAGCTGTCGAAGACGTTAAACGATAGCATGGGCGTGATCTTTGCCCAGCTATTCGCAAAGACGAAGAAAAAGAATGAAGACGAGTTAATAGAGGAGAAGTCGATTATGGGGCTTCTGAGTGAGTGTTTGGGGTGAAGGTTTCATTGTCTGAATATAGAACATTCCAGTCAAAGCGGAGAGCACAGATTCGGGGTCTCGCATAACACCGGAGGAAGTAGTCTCGCAGGTAAGTGGAAAATAACGGCCTCAGCATGAATGTTCAGCATATGCAGATGAGGGTGCTTCTGTTTGCTGGCTATGACACCACATCTATATGTTAAGGTGCACTTCTAATCTGACCCTGTATTCAGTCAGTCTCACTGTGCGTATCACATTTTTTTTCTCCTACTAGAATCCACAATTGTGCAGTGGGCACTCATAGAACTGTGCAAAAACCAAGACGTGCGAAGTTCTCTACGCGAGGAGCTTTTACAGCTCGATGGCGATCCGACATGGGAACAACTAACAGATGGACTTCCATACCTCGACGCGGTAATACACGAGATACTACGTTTGCATGCCCTGCTGGGGGAAACGTCTCGTATAGTACGCCTCATTAATTCTCATCGTTTGTATATCCTCATTTTTGCGCGCAGGCCACCGAGGACGACATAATCCCTCTAGATGGACCTCTTTCCACATCGTTCTCAGCAGCTCCCGTCGCCCACGTTTCCATTCCCCGTGGTACAGTAGTCACGGTCCCCATCGCCTCTGTAAACCGCTCCAAGGCGTCGTGGGGGCCCGATGCAAAACAATTCCGGCCCTCACGATGGATTCGTGAAGACGGCATCCCAGAGGCCGCAAAGGAGATCCAAGGGCACAAACACTTGTTAAAATTTGCTGATGGTCCCGGAATGTGCTTGGGAAAAGGCTTTGCTGTCGCCAAAATGAAGGTATGTCACTTGCCATCCCTTTGCCTTATGTCTCATGTCTGACACGACCAGGTTATCCTCGTCGTTCTCATAAGGCACTTCAAGTTCGAGTTCCGAGGCGGACCGGGCACCGAGTTGGGTTTCGCCGGTGGCATTCTGCCGCATCCGAACATTCCGGGTGAAGAAGGATCACGAATGCCGTTACTGATCCGGAGAGTCATGTAGCGTTGGACCTTGCATTGTGTCGATTTTATGTTTCCTCTATCTATGCATCACCCTGCTCATATACACATTCGAACCTGATCCTACCGAACTATCCGCGTTCCGGTATTGGTCTTAGCACACGCAGAAAAGATAAGACTACCCCCGCAAAGGAACCAAAAAAGGATACAGCGCATGGCTCATATGTGAAGCATTTATGTATGTAAGAAACCATTAATTGAAGGTGTGACCGAGCGGGTCTGGGCCGCAAGAATGGGATGATGCACGGCATTCATCCCCCGATCGATCAATCAGAAGGTCTGACCCCTACGAGTGAAAAACTTAGCTACAGCACCTCTTCCGAACGCGCATTCTGGACTCACGTTTCAGCTAATCCGACGCGTTTGGCATCCGCGTCAAACAGCTTTTAAAAGGGAAACAGTAAGTAGATGGATCCACACAGACAGAGCACTTACCACGTAGTATCTCTCGATGAATTTCTGTCCTAGGATGAAATCAAGCCCGGATCCACTAGGGCTTCCCAAGGGGGAAAGTACGAGGTATTGCCTCCCCCGATATCCACCCCAGGCTCCATTTTCATACTCCGGGATTAGTTGAGTTGAGACATCCATGCTAAACACGCGACCGCCAATTGTGAAGTTCAGGGGCTGCATGGACGCAACAGAGGAAGGCGGTATCTCGATCAGACCCATCGATTCATTCAGCGCTGCTCCTGGAATCGCTTGCACGTATAAATCCAACAGGTCGTCTGCCAAGAGGATCTCTTGTACGCATCATATACGCGTCAGGACTACGTAAGGGACCTGTGAAGATGGGCGACATACGCGTTGTACCGGTGTCGACTATCCCGGCTGTCGGCGTGGAGATGATCGTGTGGGGGCCGAATGTGACTGAAGTGACGTTGATGCCCCAATAATGACCGGCTGGAAATGTCTCCGTCACAGGCGTGAACGTAAGCTCGCCCTCGTACTGTGCAAGACGCAGGTGAAGTTGGCCGGTGGTGCACAAAAAGGAACCATGTACAGTACATACCAAGGTTGGATCGACACCTCCGTAGGTCAGTGCGCCGTCTATACACGTTAGGCATGGTACCGAGTATGGATCACCACCTGATCACCCACTTTTGTCCACGTGCTTGGCTGGTGGGGCAAAGTGAACGCCGAGTACCTTGGAATTGATAAGCCCCTGCGAAGAAAGGTTGTCCATGACCGTTGGAATCGGTGTGGTGCTGTTAGGTGAGAGCGTTCCCAGTGTAAGACTTGTGGGGCCGACTCCGAGAATTCCATCTACGCCTTTAAAATCGTCAAAGGAGAGTGCATCACCGATCGACTGATTTGTGATCACAAGATTCCCTCCGAGTATCACCCGGTCAAGATCTGTTCGTTCGTTCTTCATGACCAAGTACGAGTGAAGCTTGAGATCACTTACACTCCAGTCCTTTGGCGTCACCCACGCCATAAATGACTTGAAAGTTTTGCCCGGTGAAAATGCTGGTGCTCGTTTTCGCGTATGCAGTCCCAGTTCTATAATGAAGCTGTCTCATGCATAAAGTCAACCCGGTTAATTGTTATGACTCGCCCGCAGAATGTGTTGGAGGAGCCAGTGTCAACGATGAGGTTATAATACGTAGGAGGATCACCGATACCAACGCTCGTTGTGTACTGGATATATGCTAGGTTGGTCACAGGAATGGTGGTTGGTCCGCCAGTCGTACGGGATTTCAAAAGTGCAGCGCGAGCACGATCCGCATCTGGCGAGCCCTTTAGATATGTTCCCATTTGCCGGAGCTTCGTTAATGGAATGGTAACGACCGAAGCAGCTGAGACAAAGGTTGCGAGAATAAAGCAGAGCACAGCCAGTTGCAACTGCATACTAGGTGAGGAATCAATGTAGGATGCATCCTGGTTGGAGTACTTATACTACTATGTGATAGTTGACGTGAGGAAAGGAATTGAAACTCGGAGCCACAAGAGACTATACCGGTCGGATACAAGGCATAGATCTAATCTTTGTGGCGCACGGAAATGCTGATACGATTTTTGCCACCCGGGCTTACGAGATCTGCCGGTGGTCCTGCGAGATAGTGGGATCCCCGCGATAGCATGACGTTTCCACTTGAGCCATGTGTTACTTTTGTTCTTCACAAAGACGGATAAGTGGCCCTGGGCAATGGTGAAAACAGTTTCGAGATGCTAACTTGGTGCATACGTGTTTGCTCACAGGAGCAAACGTTATCTTTATTCTACATGCCTACATGAATCAACTCAGAAGGCGTCATAGTGACCTGACCCCCTTCATGGGTTGAGTTATCTTTGAAACAAGCTAATGCGACTTCAGCGACGGGCGGAATGGGTCGGCCTCTTACCGATAACTGATGATACGGCGACATGCACGTTCAAAGTCTGGCATGAGAGTTTGTGGAAACCCAATCGAACGGTGGCAGTACAGTCCCATGAGGGAGATTGAACTCGGGCGAAAACGGTAATAGAACTGAAACTGCCGGCCAAGCGCAGGGGTTCCGAGCCCCGCTCGGACTTTGCAGATAGTGCCAGCAACTGTAAGACCAAGGCGAAGGCGTTCCCACCGAAACTCACTATACGATAACATTGCATCAGCCTAATTTACAATCAGGGATTCGACAGACCATGAAGTGCCAGAGAGGGAGAAGCACATTTCGGACGTGACTGCTCCAACAAACATTCTGAGGCGCTCTACGGTAGTTCAACATAGCTGAGGATCTGAAACGTGTTGACGGAGGAGTCACTGGTGCTACACCCTAAATCATCGCGGAGGCTGAACGAAGACGCCAGAAACATGAAGAGGTAGCATGAGCCACGTTTCAATAGGAAACCTAGAGACGCAGGGTTCGCACGGCGACATCGACTCGTTTCTAGGCAACGTATGTATGGTTCCTGAGGACAACATTGGCCGCTTGAAGCTCAGAGTGGCCACTTCCAGTTCATTGGTCGAGTGGCTGATTCACAGCCTTGGGCGAGCGACACGTGCCGTGCATTCTACCATACACGAGTGGACTACGGGGAAGAGATGGTGATGGTGAGGTGATGGGTAGCGGGCCTAAGCGCGTGAGGCTTAGTACCGGGCCAAAGCACACCCGAGGGTAATTAGGATGAGCTGCGAGGGCGGGCGGGAAGACGCCTAAATCAATCAGGTGAAGCCTCGCACGCAGGGGCTCCAGGAAGTGGGTATTGTAACGACCGTGCAGCCGTTGCGCGCCGATTCGACGACTTCGCCGTGTCGAGCCTCTCAATGACATCATAGACGTACGCCCTCCTTACGGTCTTCTTTCCCTTTCATCGTTTGTCTTGCTTTCTTCTTTACTTCCGCCTTTCACCCTTCTTTTCCCTCACTACCTTTTGCCGCCTAGTTACCCTTCATCTTTGTCTGTCTATGACGTCGTTTCCTTTATCCTTTGTGCCACTTCTCCTAATCTTGGTGTATATAAGCCAGCCTGTCTGTACCATAGCAGAAGCAGGAAATCACACCCATAGACTTTTCCCCACTTGCTCAACCCGACCCATCGTACGCCGATCCGACGAAGCCTTTTCCCGACCGTTCGGGACCTTGCCTCTTTCATCGAACTCAGCTCTTTTCCGACCGTTTGAAGCTAACGGCCTCCTTCCCTTTTTTAGAACTCGCAGTAAGCCGCGTTCACCGAAGAACCGACTTACAATACTCACTCGCCTGTTCTATCAAACATATTTTTGAATGCGACGAGCCCACAACTGAGATTCTATTTCTGGCGGGGATGCAGTCGCCCTCGCAGGACAGATGGAGATAATCGGTCGGTGATCCTGCAGTTTCCCGATGGGCAGTGAGGGTACACATATATGCCAGTGTGTGTGATGGCGGCGGCGGCCTGTCTGTGATTGATTCATGTGCATGAGCCCTGGACTCAGAGCTCTGCCATGGTGGGAACGAAACCTAAACAGACCCGTTGGCACCCATTCAGGTGCATCAAATTACCCCACACCGTACGTAAATTAACTAAGGCGTGTGACCGCCAGATGATGACTGATCCCTGAGGGACTTCTTGGATGCTGAGCGTTTTCTTGGATGACGGCCGCTTTTGATCCGAAACAATCATTGGTCGTCGGGCTCACGGATCCTTGCCTCCCGCGGGATATAAAAGTGGGTCTCTGGCGCCGCAGTTCTCCATCAACCGAGTCTCCACTTGATCATCTCGAACTTGAACCTCGCGCACCTACACATACACACATCTACCATGCAATTCGTATGTCTCGCCCTTATTCTCGGTTCCTGTTCTCGCTCACAGATATGCCTCTGGATAGACTGACGCCATCCTTGTCAACCAGTCCTCCTGCGAGCAGGGAAAGTGCGCCTGCGGCACTTCGTAAGTTCCCGGTTCTTGGATGAGCGAACCCCGCCGCTGATAATAGCTCTTACGTCGACAGCTGCCAATGCAAGCCCGGTGAATGCAAGTGTTAAATGACCTTGGATCCCCTTGCGCTGCTACTCCTTCGAAAAGATGTCATCTTTGTCCATGTAGTGGTGTTGCTCGCTGTTTGCTTTATGATGTGAATCTATGAATCAAATCGTCCTCGAAGCTCTCTTTCATTCTACTTCTGACAGTCCGATGCAATACTGTTGCCCAGTTGCACCACTAGTAGGATCCCAGTGTGCACGAAGGTAAGGTGATTTCTCCATGATCAAGATGGAAACCAAATCAAAAAAAATTCTCCGGCGGGTGCGAGAGACGGGGGGGTTGGCTGACCATGGGCTGATTTGTAAGCTTGAAGGCGTTCGTTCAATAACCCACCAAGGCGTCCCCGGGACCATTTAGCAGTGCGGTCCGGGCGGCCCATTCGGAGTCAGGCCGGAGGGGGGATTGAAAGTGTGATCTACTATGTACAAATTTATACGTTTATTCAATGCCACTATTCAGGGTTGCATTTGGATCAGATGTGAGCTTGTGCTTCGTAAGGTCATCGGGGCCAACCCCCAAAAGACCGTCCAGCTCTCCGAAGCCTGCAAAGGAAAGCGCATCGCCAATGGACTGATTTGTGATCAGCAGATGCGGTCCAATAGTAAGCGGATCGAGATCTATGGCCGATCCATGATCGAGCACACATGCAAATCATCAAACACTTACATTCCATTCCTCTAAAGAAAGCACCGCCGCCATAGGTGTCATGCATGGATTGCCCAGTAGAAATGCTAGTCTTTGTCCGAACATATGGAGTGTGTCCTAGGCCGAGAGTTATACCCTGCAAGACCGCTGTTGATCACCAGCACCTACCCACAAAGAGTGATAGAGGAGTCGGTATCGACAACAAGATTATAATATGTCGGCGGGTTGCCAATACCTATCTTTGTCGTGTAGTACTGGTATGCTAGATTGGTGGCGCGAACGATGAAGGGCCGATCGGGCGTGTAGGACCTGAAATGTACAGCACGAGTATGATCTAAATCAGGGGATCTTTTAAGATGGGCTCCGGCGCGCTGGACCTTCGTCAATGGAACAGTAACCGTCGTAGAGGCACAGACAGGCATCAGAAGAAAGAAGACGGAAAGAACAACGAATGACCTCTTGTTAGGAACGGGGGAACTGTGTGCACAGGACACTTGATAATAAATAGAAGAGCCTCATTGAACGTAAAGACGGAGTCAAACTCTCGTCAATTCGAAAAGAACTAGAACTCAGCTTCTCCAACACCAAAGACTATATAACTTTCCGTCGGGTTTCATCGTCAAGGGACATTCCCCTTACGACCTCTGAATTGCCGTCCACCTCTAACCTGAAGGTGCCTGGTTCATAGTACTGTGGGTGGTCATGGTCAATGCGTTTATGATACACGTACTATGCAGCGCGCAGGATCA
>JBBPKG010000400.1:13332-25471 GCA_038089115.1 Fistulinella cinereoalba | reverse complement strand
TCTTAATCGCGATCAATGCTTCTGAAGATGTACTATAAACGGTCTGCCCACATCTGTACTCTTACTTATCTCATTTCCGCTGCCTCATGTTGATGAGGGCTATGCCTTCCATTCTTACTTATCTCTACAGACAGCCTCCTCCTTTCCGGGTTCACAGCCCCCACCCATAGTATAAATACTCAGCTGCATGTACCATAGCTCCTTAGCTAGATCTACGCTAACAAAGCCTATTTCTTGCCCAAGGAATCCCTCTAGTGTGAGACGGAGGTCCTCCTTTAACTCAGACTCACGCTCTATCGTGTCCTTGAGCTACACTTGAGTGCTTGCTGTCCTTGTGCAAGGAAACCCTAGCATTCCCCCACACAAGTATCTTTCTCACGCCTGTCGGTCAGGTGTCGGTCAGGTGTCGGTCAGGATTGAGTAACACTCATCCTTCCGATACTTGTAACAGCGCCCTTTCCTGCCACACGGACGCTGAGTCCATCGTAGACTCTTTGTACGCCGCCTACCTTCATGCCCACGAGTTGATCACCACCGCCACAGAAATGCAGAAATCCAGGATAGCCGGAGTTGCCCTCCATGGATACATCATCAAGCGAAAACAGAGAGCAGTTTTAAACGACCTCATCACGGCCATGCATCAAATGAACCTGACGTTGTTTTTTCTCAACGTCAACCGGGTTGTCCGAGAGACTGCCCACCAACATGCCCTCCTCACCGCTTGACCTCTCGTCGAACACCTCATGTCCCCACCTCGCTCCGACCATAGCTCCCCAGCTCCTGTCCCTACACCCTCTGCCATCTCTGCGTCCATCCACTCGGAAGAAGAACTTGCATACCAAGCAGCCGAAAAGCGGCACATCGAGGACCAAGAACACATCATCCTCCCACCATCACACCCGCGCTATCCAGAGAGCTGCCACCAATGCCACTGACTTGGACATTTCCAGCCCCACTGTGACCTCTATCAATGCCCTTTCTGTCGAAAATGGGCTCCCGGACATAAACAGAGTCACTGTCCAGTCAACAAACCCGCTCCACCATGCTCTCCTCCGAGGCCCATGCCTCCTCCTCATCCTCATCCTCTTCTGCAGCCCCTCGTCCAGTCCCCGCTCCCCGTGGCCGCCCCTTCCACTCCCACAGTCATACATATGTCCACTGGTGGTCGTTGCCCCGTACCCTATCGACGGCGCTCCCCTTCTCCCCCCGTTGATTATGATCCCTGCCCCTGGGATGGTGATGCTTGGGCCAACGTTACCGGCTCCCCCGACCACACCTACCTCGACTTCTAGGTTACCTTCGCAGTAGCTTCAGGGTTACAAAGGGGGTAATGTTATGATTTCCTTTGTTTGTCCTTATTTTGTTTTATGATCGGACTTATTTCCCTCCGGCCGAAGTCTCGTCGCTCGCCTTCGGCCTATGTCTTAGTACGTTTCCCACACACGTAATCATGCTTACATCCATTTCCGATGCCATCGCCTTTGATGTCATCTGTATTACCTAGCCTTCAGATGACACGTCCTTTGATGGTCATTTTCGCTTATGCATCGACCGACGACGTCGCATCGTACGATTATTTTACCATTGGTTGATTCCTTTTATACACTCATCAAACTGGCCCTCAACGGCCTTTTCTCTTCATATATAAACCGGCCTATCGCCGCTCATGTACTTTAACTTGTTTCTCCCTTGTACTTCCTTGCGAATACAAGCCTACTTGTTCTCCACCGCTCTCTTTCGGTGCGATCCTTGTCCCACCCTTGCTCGTTGTCAAGGGCAGTCCTTCAGATCCTACGTCGACTCTTTGTCGGCCAGATCACTCTTTGGTTGATTCGTCAACACCTCCTTGTGTTTCTGCCTCCACAAGGACTACGCTCCGTCCTACCCGGTTGAAGCGTAACAGTGAGGACATGTTCGAAGAGTTGGGGGGAGTAGAGACGATGGTTGTTTGGATCGACGATGTAGTTCTGTAGTGCAACATATCATAAATAGGAATTGGTGAGGCGGTATATGGTGATGGGGGTGGCGAAGGCGGGGATATCTTCTAGAGCATTGCTGGTGGATGCAGATTTGAGGATGGTGGCGAAGATGGAGAGGATAGTTCCAACGGGGAAGACCTGAAAGGCGAGGAATGGGAGGGGGATTGGAGTGGGGAAGCAGCATTCTTCTATCTTGGGGTATGCTTCGTTGTTGACGATGACGGGTGAGGAGGGGGTAGAGCTGGAGGTTGACATCTTTTTATCTGAGGGTGGGTTGTGGGATCAGAGTCAATGCCTTTTCTTATAAGCCCGTATGAGGGCTTTTGCTCCAATTAGATTTCGTTCGGGTTCCCATGTATTTTCAGAAGAGGGATATCCCTTCCATCGAATCAGATAGGACAGGTTTTTTGATCCCCGATGTGCCACTATCTGTTCTATTTCGTATTGTTCTTCTCCAGAGATAAGGTCAGGTGGTGGTCGTTTGTAATTTGGGCTGTGCTCCGGAGTTTCGATGTATGGAGATAAGAGGGAAGCATGGAAGACGTTGTGCATTTTCCAGGTGGGGGGAAGGTGGAGTTCGTAGGTTATGGGTGATAAGACTTTCGAGATCGTAAATGGGCCTTCTCTTTTAGGGGCAAGTTTCTTAGATGGGTAAGGTGTGTGAAGGTTCTTTCCTTCAAGCCATACCTGGTCTCTGATCTTCCACAGTTTGAAGGTCGATTTGATCCGATCCTTCATTCTTTGAGCGGTGAGATTTCGCGCTGCCAGGGCCTCATCCCTGACTTTTCCCAGGGTTTGTAATCTATCAGCCAGAGCAGGGAGGAACATTTGTCCGATCCAAGGGTAGGCCCGGGGTTTGTATCCCATCATCAGGAAGAATGGAGTATTTTTGGTGGAGGAATGTTGGGAGGAATTGTGATGGAATTCTGTGAGGGGAAGGAATGTGTGTCATTTATCAGGTCTTCCCTCACAGAAGATGCGGAGGTAGATTTTGAGTTCCTGGTTAACTCGTTCAGTTGCGCCGTCAGTTTGGGGGTGGTAGGCAGTAGAGAGGGCTACGTCGTATTGCAGGAGTTGGGAGAGTTCTAGGACAAATGCCAAGGTGAATTGTGGGCCTCAATCGGAGATACATTTGTTGTGTAATCTGAATCGGAGGAAGACTTTGTCGAAAAAGAGTTGGGCGACTTTTGCCATGTCGATGTCTTTGGTGCAAGGAGCGAAAATCACCCCCTTAGTAAGCCCATGGTCAACCATGACCATGACAGAGTCGAAACCATCGGACAGGGGAAGGCCAGTGATAAGATCAACCGATATGAGAGAGAAGGGGCGGATGGCGGAGGAGGGAATAGGGGTGAGGGTGGGGATCGTTGGGTGAGTGTTGACTTTGTTGGCCTGACATGTGGCACATCCTTGGACGAAGCGTCGAACGAAGGTGGAGAGCCCGGGCCACCAGTAATTGTGAGAGAGGAGATTGAGAAGGCAGAGGTGACCACCATGGCCCCCAGCAGGGGAGGAATGGATAGAGGAGACCAGGTGATGTCGCTGGTCGGAAGGAATGTATAATCGTCCTTGGAAGTAGAGGCAGTTGTCGATGAACTGCCAGTCCTCGGAGCGTGCTCGGGGGAATAAAGAATCTTCCAAGGCCATGGTGTCGAGTGCTTTGATGACCAGGGGGTTGGAGGGGGAGGAGAGGGCAATCTTCTGGGCCAGGGCGATGTCGATCGTGTTGATAAAGAGATCATCGGGGAGGAGGGTGGTATCGGCATTGTCGTGCGAAGTGTCCACCTCATCCTTGTGGGAGAGGGCATCGGCTGGTCCCATAGAAGTCCCTAGAAGGTGATGGAAGGATAGATCGAAATCTTGGAGGAACAGTTGCCAGCATGCGTGATGGCGGGATAGTTTGCAGGGTTCTTTAAAATACAGCAGGTTTTTATGATTGGTGAGGATTGTGACTGAATGTTCAGTTCCCTGGAGATAATGTCTCCATTCTTCAAGCACGTGGATAACCCCTAGGAGTTCTTTGTCATAAATGTCATAGTTCCGTTCTGCGGGGGAAAGGGTGGAGGAGTGGTATGCACAAGGATGGAGATCACCATTTGCATCTTTCTGCATGAGGACACCCCTGGTTGCAGTAAGGGATGCATCGGTCATGATGAAGAAGGGACGGGTGGTATCGGGCATTGCTAGGATGGGTTGGGCAAGAAAGAGCTTTTGTAATTGTCGAAAAGCTGTTTCTTGCTCTGTTTTCCAAAGAAATACACGGGTCTTCTTGATTAGAGTGGTCAGGCGACATGAGAAAAGTTTGGGATGAACTTCCAGTAGAAGTTACAAAATCCTAAGAAGGAACAGACTTGCTTTACTCCGGTGGGTGACTTCCATTCCTTGATAGCATCTAGCTTTCCTGGGTCCATGTGGACAGATCCTTTCTCGATGACCATGCCAAGGTATTCAACTCATTTCTGGTCGAAGAAACATTTGGAGAGTTTGAGGTAGAGTCGTTGTTCTGTCATGCATTGTAAGACCTTCCAGGTTTGCTCGTCATGATCTTCCTGATTGTCGGAGTGGATCAATAGATCATCCATATAGATGATAAGCCATCCTTCGGCGATGTAATCGGCGAAGATGTCATTCATGAAGGCTTGGAATGTGGACGGAGAGTTGCACAGACTGAAGAACATTATAGTTGGTTCGAAGAGTCCGAATGGGGTGATGAAGGCTGCCTTCCATCGATCATCAGGATGGATCTGCACATTATTGTATCCCCATCGAACATCCATTTTGGTAAATATTGATGATCCTTTGAGCTGATTGATTAGTTCTCCGATGAGTGGGAGGGGATAGGCATTTTTGATGGTATGCGAGTTCAGGTATCGATAGTCCTGGCAGGGTCGGAGTTTTCCATCTTTTTTCTGAACAAAGAAGAAGGGGGATGCCTGAGGGGACTTGCTTGGTTGTATTTTTCCATTGCGAAGGTGTTCGTCGATGAACTCCTTGCATACCTTGGTTTCGTTTGGGTTTAGGGGGTAGGGTTTGGCTCTCCTGGGGGAGAAGGTCTCCTGGAGCTCGATCCGATGATCGTGAGTTCTGGTGGGGGGTAGGGAGTTCACCACTTCTTCAGAGAATACAGAGGCGAAGTTGGTGAACTTAGGTGGGAGACTTTCCCCAATCTTCCCTGTTTCCTGAGCGATGGTAGTGCTAAGGGTGGTTTTCCTGATTTCCTCGATCATGTTATTGTTGTCGGTTTCTAGGTATCTCAATAGATATCTTTGTTCAAGGGGGTCCGTTTGTTTTGGTATGGAGAGAGTATTGGTAGTCCAGTCGATCGTCAGGTTGACTCTTTTGAGCCAGTTCATTCCTAGGATGATGTCATGTTTTTCACTTCCTAACACTAGGAATTGATGTCGGGTAGGTACTTTGTCCGTGGTGATGTCTAGGGTGGTTTGGTATTTGATGACTCCTTTGGCATTTGTGGTTCCATCAGCGTTGATGGCTTGGTGAGGTTTTTTGAGAGGGATGAGGGGGAAGGAGAGTCGCCTGGCAATTTTTTTGCTAATGAAATTTCCAGTTTCCCCACAGTCGATGAGGGCTTCTATGGTTTCAGTGGTTTCTCTCTCTGGAACGTTGATCGAGACAGGGATTGTTATTGATCTTTGTTCGGATGATACTAGTACAGAGAGGTATTCAGGGGTTCCTGACGCTGTTGCAGGTTCCCCCTTTAAAAATCCTTGGTGGAGAGGCATGTGATTGTTTCTTCTTCTTCAGCGAAGCATTCCTTGAGTACTCTAAGGACTTCGTCCTTTTTTACTCCTTTCTTCCCTTTTAATTCTCTTATGTATTCATCTACTTCGTCTTTCTCTGTAGTCTCAGTGGTACGAGTTTGTTTCTTTCAAGGAATTCTCGGGAGGGGTTTGTTGTGGTTTGGGCGAGGATGGTTGGGATGGTTCCTAGTGTTACATCCAATTTTGTGACAGATGAAGCATCTGTTTTCATGCATATGACGTGCTCGTTTGGTGGGGGATAGTCAGATTGCGTCGACATCCATTGCGTTAGGGTCTTTGGTTCTTCCTGGGATGATGTATTTTCTTTCCCTGATGTCTTTAGCTCTTTGAATTGCTCTAAAGGTTTCTCTGGCGCGATCGATCCATGCATCTGGAGTTTCAGGTTCTTTTCCAGAGAAGGTGATACGTTCCATCAGATCTGGATGGAGTCCGGCCGCAATGATTTCACATTTGGTTCCTTCAGAAACGTCCTTAGCTCTTGCTACAAGGAGTCGGTATTGGGAGATGAAGTGTTCCAGTTGTTTGAGGGTGGGGTGTCGGTTGGAAGGCATTGCTAGTTTCCTTAGTTCTCATTGGGCTTCCTTTTCTCCGTCTTTGGAGAAGAAGGTATCTTATACTTCTTTGACAAAGGAAATCCAGTTCTGTTGGTCTGTTGGGATCGTTTTTGCCATCATTCATTTGTAGTATGATTCTGCGAACGACAGTCCTAGACCCTTGCTCATTTTGTTTAGAGCAGTAGCGATTTTGGTGTCTTCCATATAGATGCCAGGATTCATTTCGTAGTAGGCTGTCATGGCCGCTGTCCACCATTTGGCATGTTCTGGCTTTCTGCTGAAGTTGTCAGGGAGGCCTGCCTTGAGCTCGCTAGTACGTGCTCGTAAGTCGGTCATTTCGATATCTGGGTTGAGAGGGGGGAGAGGGGAGGGGATGCGGAATCTTCCTTGGCTGGTAGATTCTCTGCGTAGGTGAGCGGGGAAGGCAGAGGGGGATGGTCGGGCGGGGAGGCGTGTAGATAAGGCTTGGGGGGTGGTGGGGTCTAGGAGATATTGGTCTGGGAGATGTCTTCCTTGTTCTTCAAGGAGTCTCTTTGCTAATCCAGTTGAGATGACGCCTTCGTCTAATTGCTGGATGATTTAATCAGGGGAGATTGTAGGGGCAGCAATGGTGGGCAGTTCTTGTTTCTGTTGTAGTTCGATCTTGTCGGAACTGTCTTCTTCTTCCTCAGATGAGGCAGAGTCCGTTCTAGGATCTCTGTACGGTTGGTCCTCGTTGGAGGATGGGGGGAGTTGATAAGAAATGATGGGCGACGGTGTGTGGTAGCAGGGTCGAGGATTTCAGCTAGATCTTTTGTTACAAGTATCGGAAGGATGAGTGTTACTCAATCCTGACCGACTCCTGACTGTCATCGACAAGTGTGACCGATGTCTGACCAACAAGTGTGATACTTGTGTAGTGGAACACTATAGTTTCCTTGCACAAGGATAGCAAGCACTCAAGTGTAGCTTGAAGACACAATAGAGTGTGAGTCTGAGTTAAAGAGAATCTCCCTCTCACACTAGAGGGATCCCTTGGGCAAGAAATAGGCTTGTTAAGCATAGATCTAGCTGAGGAACTATGGTACATGCAGCTAGGTATTTATACTGGGGGGTGGGGTGGTGTAGGCCTGGAAGTGGAGTGGCTGTCTGTAAATAACAGAAGGATAAGGCATAGCCCTCATGAACATGAGGCGAAGAGAAATAGGAGAGGGATATAAATATGGTACAGTACTGGATTTGTCTAGAAACGTTGATTCCAGTTAAGGGGGCGGATGAGAATATCGTCAGTATATGGGATGACTACCAACTCCTCTGCTTCTAAGGCCTCATTGAGCCTGCCAATGAGGATAGGAAAAACCGTATCAATACATGTCAGTCAATGACATCATATACTGTAAAATAGTCTGGAAAGGTCCAGAAGAACATAAACAAATAAAGGGCTATGTCTGTTATGTTAAGGCCAGATAGGCTCAAGTGTAGCCTTTGTGGAACAGAAACATGAGGAGTATCGATGAGATTGATTGAGAAGTGATTTGGCCAACAAAGAGTCAACATAGGATCTGAGGTGGCTGCCCTAAGCCAGAGGCTTTGGATGGAGTGAGGATCACACCAAAGGAGAGTGGTGTGGAGCAAGTAAGGGTTGTATTTGAGATGCTTGAAGTACAAGGGAGAAATAAGCTGAGGTACAATGATAGGAAGTACTGACTTATATATAAAGTGAGAAGGCCAGTTGAGGGCTGGTCAAATGAGTATATAAAAGGAAGAACCAATGGTAAAAGATTGTATAATGTGAAGGTGTTGAATGATGAGTAAGTGAAAATGACCATCAAGAGACATGTTATCTGAAGTCTAGGTAATAAGGATAACATTAAGTGTGATGACATTGAATACAAGAATAAGCATGATTATGTGGATGGAAAATGTACAAAGACATAGGCTAAAGACAATGAGGAAGTCTAAAGAGGCTTTGGCCAAAAATAAATAAGTTCAATTATAAAGGCAAATAAGAGTAAACAAGGAAAATTGTAATAGTGTTGGTCTAGGCCATGCATAGGTTCAAAGATAAGATAGTCAGATCTTGGATCTAGCTGAGATAAGATAAGATGCTTGGTACTTGCTAGATAAGATAAGATTAAAAGAATAGATAAGAAGTTAAAGGAAAATCATTTAAGTCCAAAGTAAAAATAGGGGCAATATCCATGCCCATTTCACCACCCTCCTTCTATGGATCAAATTTCAGGTGATTCCTAAACAACAGTGAGTGTGGCCAAATGTATGGCCTAAATTTGACTGACATGACCTGCAGGTCAGCAAGATCCCCCCTTTATGAAGATGAAATGGGCACAGGTATTTGCCCACACATCTTAATGGACTTCATTGTTTTTCTATTGACTTTCTTATCTAATATTTTATCTTATCTTATCCAGCAAGTACCAGAGATCTTATCTTATCTCGGCTAGATCCGAGATCCAACTATCTTATCTTTTAACCTGTGCAGTGCCTAGATAGAGTCTAGTCCTCACAGCCTTTGTTTCACTCTAAACCGAACCTAGACAGTTCTTTATGACATCATGGGCTAGACCCTATGACATCACGATGACCTCACTTATGATGTCACAACTCTAGACCCATGATCTATGCCCACAACCTATTGCATTATGTCCTCTTATTTCTTTATTTCCTTTCGCGTATTTATGCACAGACCAAGTGCCAATCATATACATACAAGCCTATGGTATATAAACCCGGGCACTAACCTTGATGGCTCCCCATCTTGGTTATCCCTTAGCATTCAAGGGCTGGCCAATTCTTAGCTACTCTCTTAAGTTTCACTTGAGGGACTAGTCTTTCTCATTGCATTAGCATTTCTTCTTCGCTTTTGCTTTGGACGTGTGACTCAAGTTCGGTTGCAACATTATAACCAAGATCACAAGCCTCACCCCGATGTCGCCACCATCGCCGTGTGTTTGAAGAGAAGGACGCACAGAAGGTCTCCCACATCCATCCCTTGCGAAGCGTAAAGAAGTATGCACTTCCACATCTAACTAAACCTCACTAGCCAGTACCTTGTTTCAACGACTAACTCGGATACTCGGTAGTGTCTGGATATTTGGCAAGGAGAGTCTTAGGTGGTGTCAGGACTGGGCCCCTTGATGGAACCATCGTGAAGACAGGAGACAACAGAAGAGAAGAGAGCGCCTCGAGCATATCAATGCCATCCGACTTTAGCATTGAAGTTGTTTCTCACTTATCAGCACCTTGCTCCCACTCGCAGTCACTGCCACAAGAACCGGCAGCAGACCCCCCCAGATTCCATTTCTCCTTTGACAACTTAGAACCCCTCCGCTTCCTGGAGTAGCAGGAGGGATATGAAGAGAGGAAGGAAAGGCTTCTGCAATCACTGATTGATGAATCAAATGAAAGAGGGCTAAGGAAAATCTACGAGGAAGAGCAGCAGAAAGAAGCAGAGCATAGAGATGAAGCGAGAGTAATTGGTCCTGCTAGAAGGAAGTGGACCAGATGGGTATATGAGGCTAACCCTGCGAAGAAGCGTAGAGAGTCCTATCACCAGATCATCAAGGATCTAGAGGAGGGTGAGGTTTTACAGACACCCTACCTATGGCCACAGCAGAGCCAACGCTCACCCACAAGATACATCGCATCAATCAGTCAATTCCAACGAGGAAGTGACCCCATCTCTATCACCCATTTTTACCCTCTATTTTACCCCATTTACAACCCTTACTTTAATTGTCACTGGGTGTAACCTCCTAATAGATAAGAATGTCTACCTTTGCGAAGGTTCAGGAGTGGGAGGACATGACAGATTCAGAGAAGTTGAATCACATGGTGTTGCTATTCAACAATCAAGCCACCTCCATCCAAAGGCTTCAGGAAGCCAAGGAGATAGGAGAGCAAGCAATGAGGGTAATGGAAGTGCAGCTGGTGGATGCCCAGCAACGAGCCCAAGAAGCAGAAGAACGGGCTAGAGAAATTCTACAACTACATTCCTGGGCCAATGAGGGCCAAATGTCACAGGGATCAGAAGGGGCAACAGGAAGTACCTTGAAGGTAGAAATCTTCCAGGAGCCCAGATTTTATTATGGAGACAAGGCAAAGTTCGAGGAATGGTGAAACGGGCACAGGTATTTGCCCATACATTGAACGGACTTCATCGTTTTTCCATTGACTTTTTATCTTATCTTTTTATCTTATCTTATCCGGCAAGCCCTGGACATCTTATCTTATCTCGGCTAGATCCGAGATCCATTTATCTTATCTTTCAGACTTCTAACCTGTGCAGCACCTAGGCCGAGCCTAGCCCTCACAGCCATTGCTTCGATTCCAGACCGAACCTAGACGGTTCTTTATGACATCATGGGCTAGACCCTATGACATCACGATGATGTCACAACACTTATGCATACACCCTATGCCCTAACCCTTATGCCCACCTATAGTGTTATGCCCTTTTATCTCTTATTTCCTCTTTCATATTTACGCACGGACCATGCCAAACATGTACACACTATGTCTTTCCAGTATATATACTGGATTCCAACCTCAATGGCTCCCCATCTTGGTTGTCCCTTTACCTTAAACCTTCTTAAGGGCCAGCCAACTCTCCACTACTCCGAAGCGGACTAGTATTCCTCATTGGTATAAGCTATTAGACTAGCACCTCTTTGCCTTTGGACGTGCGACTCAAGTTCGGTTGCAACATTACAACCAAGATCATAGCCTCGCCCTGACGTCGCCACCGTCGCCGCATGTTTGAAGAGAAGGATGCATAGAAGGTCTCCCACATCCATCCCTTGCGAAGTGTAAAGAAGTATGCACCCCCATTTGACATTTAACCTCACTAGCCGGTACCCTGTTTCGTCGTCTAACTTGGATACTCGGTAGTGTCTGGATATTTGGCAAGGAGAGTCTTAGGCGGTGTTAGGACTGGGCCCCTCAACGGAACTGTCGTGAAGACAGGAGACAACAGAAGAGAAGAGAGCACCTCGAGCATATCAACACTGTCCGACTTCAGCATCGAAGTCATTTCTCATTTATCAGCACCCCGCTCCCGCTCGCAGTCACTGCCACAAGAACTGGCAGCAGACCCCCCCAGATTCCGTTTCTCCTTCGACGACTTAGAACCCCTCCGCTTCCCGGAGCAGCAGAAGGGATACGAAGAGAGGAAGGAAAGGCTCCTGCAATTGCTGATCGACGGATCAGACGAAAGAGGGCTGAGGGAGATCTTTGAGGAAGAGCAGCAGAAAGAAGTTGAGTGTATAGGTGAAGTGGGAGTAATTAGTCCAGCTAGAAGGAAGCGGACCAGACAGGTATACGAGGCTAACCCTGCGAAGAAGTGCCGGGAGTCCTATCGCCAGATCATCGAGGATTTGGAACCGGGTGAGGTATTACAGACACCCTATCTATGGCCACACACAAGCCGTCACTCGCCAAAACAATACATCGCATCCATCGGTCAATACCAACGCGGTAACGACCCCATTCCCATCGCCAATTTCTATCCCCTCTTTTACCCACTGTACAACCATCGTTGGGGCCTACATTAGACGAGTACCCTCCCCTCCTCATAATAGAAAAGGTCTTCCTCTGGCCAGATGCAGGACTGGGAGATGATGAGCGACTCAGAGAAGATTGCGCATATGGCTCAATTATTCAACAATCAGTCGGCGGCAATAACAAGATTACAGGAAGCGAGGGAAGTAGGAGAGCAAGCCATGAGAGTCATGGAAGCACAGCTGTTGGACGCACAACAAAGAGCCCAAGAAGCAGAAGATCAGGCAAAAGAAATTTTACGACTACACGCCTGGGCCAACGAGGGCCAAAC
>JBBPKG010000399.1:8596-25812 GCA_038089115.1 Fistulinella cinereoalba | reverse complement strand
ACATTGATAACCTAGCACGGTAAGTGCTTATCACAACTTTCACGCGCCCCAGGCACATTATTCTTATTGCGCAAATTATGTTTCTGGCCCATGTAATGTAAGGCATTACCAGAAAAACTAGAAAGTCTGGATGTAGTTCGTCATGTGGGTTGTGGTCCTTGCTCAGCGACAGCGGTACACAGGTACGGGTCTCATCCGATTAGGTGTATCATAATTGCCTCACTCGGGTAGATATCCGCGTCGGTGATATGACGTATCAGCAAGATGCAGTGAGGGCGCGGGGTAACGGTGGAGTAACTCTGGAAAACGTTTCACTCTTGAGCGCTTGCCAAGCCGTGGGAGTGAGGTCGTGTTGCGCCCAGGGTTAGTATATACGTATAAGATACCCGTTGTTTGAACGGTCTCTTCGAACCCCTCAGGCGCATCCGCCTTCACTCCCTCTCCTTTCTTGTGCATCTACAGAAGACGAAATGGCAGGTGGTGCCGCACTTGATGGAGTTCAGAATGTTTCTTGGGTCCATCTGATCGACCCTGGGAGGAAGTGGTATAATAACAGGCGGTAGGTCATCTCAAGCTTTACATCATAGGTCGTGTTTCTTAGACTTACTTACACTTTGTTCATAGACTGATTGTTCTCAATGCGTGGATTGTACTTTTGTACGTCCGAGCGAACATTCACGTACCAATTGACTTTGCTGATTTGCTATATGCCTAGTCTCATTACCTCATCCACCAATGGTTATGATGGCAGTATGATGAACGGTCTGCAGTCGCTCGGTCAGTGGGAATCTGCTTTCAATCATCCATCTGGCGGAAAGCTCGGTTTGCTCAATGCCATCCAAGTGAGTAGCCGTGATCATATCCGCAACTTCATTGCCGACGTGGATGCACAGAATATTGGTGCTCTAGCAGCCTATCCTCTTTCTCCTTACGTGTCAGATGGCGTCGGTCGCCACCGGGCGGTATGGTTGGGTGCTGCTATCATGTGCATCGCGACTGCTATTCAAGCTGCCGCACAATCTGTTTATCGGTGCCCGCTTTTTGATCGGCTTTGGCCTCACGTTCGCAGGCAAGTTCCGCCAAGATATGACTGCAAACCTTGACCTGAATGTTATCAAAAGCCAACGCCGCTCCCTTGCTGGTCACCGAAATCGCGTATCCAACATGCCGCGCCCCTTTGACCTCCTTGTACAACTCGCTTTGGTATTCTGGAGCCATTATGTGAGCTTGTTTTTCCAAATTTGGCTATTGCTTACTTTCGGCAACCACTACTAGTGCTGCGTGGACGACATATGGCACCTTCAAGTTGAACAGTACATGGGCATGGCGCTTGCCATCACTACTACAAGGCATCCCTTCGTTTCTGCAAATTATCCTAATTTTGTTTGCGCCTGAGTCCCCTCGTTGGCTGGTTAGTAAGGGTCGCGACGAGGAGGCTCTGAGATTACTTGCTTATTATCATGCTGACGGTAACATGTAAGGGCACGCTGAAGTTGGACTAATATCCCTGATTAATCTGTTTCTAGATCGGATCCTCTCGTACAATATGAATTTCAAGAAATCAAGGCTGCCATCGAGTTTGGCCGTACCGTTGCTCAAAATGTTGGCTGGAAATCACTCGTTGCCACGCCTGGGAACCGCAAGCGCATGCGTATTATTGTCGCAATCGCCTTCTTTTCCCAATGGTCTGGTAACGGTCTTGTCTCGTACTACCTGAACAAAGTCTTCGACCTGATTGGTATCACTGGGACGGGCACCCAACTCCTCATTAACGGTGTTCTGCAGACCTGGAACTTGGGCTGGGCTGTTTTTGCCTCTTTCATGGTCAACCGCCTGGGTCGTCGCTTCCTTTTCCTCCTTTCAGCAGGTTTGATGGCTGCATTTTGCACCGCACAAGCGATCTGTTTCTCCGAGTACGCACAGCATGGAACCCGCGCGGCTGCACATGCTGTCATTCCATTCATCTTCCTCTTCTACGCCGCATATGATGTCGCATTCACTCCCGTCATCGTTTCGTATACGGTCGAGATTCTACCTTACCACCTTCGTGCCAAAGGATTTAATGTTTTCAATTTTGTCATCTCGGTGGCGCTTATCTTCAACCAATATGTCAACCCTATTGCATTGGACGCGCTTGGATGGAAGTATTACGTGAGTGGCGCCCTAGTCCTTCCCGTTACTGACCATTCTACTGATATTCCCGGTTTCATCAGCTCGTATACGTTTGTTGGCTGGCATTCGAATTCGTCTTCCTATGGTTCTTCGTGGTGGAGACCAAGAACCGGACATTAGAGGAGACAGCGGCTTTATTCGACAGTGAGGATGCGGTGGACCAAATCATGCACCCTGCCGAAGTACCTAGCGACGAGTACAAGGATTCTACACCTGAGGAGCAAGCGATTGCATGATCACTCTCACCTTGCCGTCACCTTACGCGTTTTTCGAATAACGAGGCCTTTATTGTACCCGTTGCACCCTTTCATTTTGGTCTCTGTGCTTGTATTGTAGCATTGTCCGACCTGCGCGGCATGCATCCGTGTACGATACATCAAAGTTTACCAATTGATATAATCGAGCCAGAATTCACACAATTGCACAATGACACTGGTCATTAATGTGCCGTTAGTATAAGGTAGTGTTCCCAAACGTCGAGATAAAGAGAATTAGCCACTTTTGCCATCACGACTGGGCGTGGGATGGCCGAGGTTCTTGGGCGGAACTAAAGCGTCAAGGTACTAGCGGCCATATGGTTATGTAATTGTATGTGAACTTTTTCTAATTCTCAATTACCTCACCGTTAAGCATTTGGTTGGCACTCGAGCGAGCAGAAAATTCAAGCATGAACATTCAAACTATGAACCGCACAATTTTTGTGTGTTTTCCCCTTTAGTTGTTTCGGAGCATTCTGACCAAGAAACGAAACCCAATTTTCTACATGCCATGACTGATCAGCAACCTTGGCAAATTGGTGAAACATATTATGATGGCAATTGAGTATTAAGTAATGTCGTAAATCCACCGAGAATGCCCATACCTCAATTCGCTGCCAATTATCTGTTTTTTGCAGGAGGAACATGGGTGGTGCACCTGCTGCAACGCAAGTTCGGGCCACTAGCACGTTGACCCTTCTTATCGACTCAAAAAGAACCTGGTACAACAACAAACGGTGAGCATGGCTCCGTTATAGGTGGCGTGACTACTATGTACATTGCCGCAGGCTTATCGCCCTGAACACCTGGATTGTCCTTTTGTGCGTCTAAATATCCCCTGTACTTTATTTTTCATGATGATGTGACATGGAGCAGTCTTATTACCTCGTCAACCTGCGGTTATGATGGAAGTATGATGAATGGCCTGCAGTCTCTTGGTCAGTGGGAGTCTGCATTCCACCACCCGTCCAGCGGGAGCCTTGGCTTGCTCAATGCCATCCAAGTAAGCAAAAATGGAATTTTAGACACCTTCTGACAGCATGTACTCAGAACATTGGCTCCCTAGCAGCTTATCCTTTTGCTCCTTATGTGTCAGATGGTATCGGCCGTCGCCGGGCAGTATGGTTCGGTGCCGCCATCATGTGCTTCGCATCTGCCGTTCAAACTGCCTCACAATCTGTTGGAATGTTCATTGGTGCCCGCTTTTTGATCGGCTTCGGCCTCACGTTCTCAAGTAAGCTCCATAGAGATCTCGCCGGCCGCTTTAGCTCAGCAATATCAACAGTCAATGCTGCGCCTCTGCTGGTCACCGAGATTGCATATCCTACGTATCGTGCGCCTTTAACGTCCATGTACAACTCTCTTTGGTATTCTGGTTCTATCGTGTCAGCATTCCTTTTTCTGCATCATACGGTCATTCACTATGGTCCCATTTCTAGTGCCGCATGGGCGACGTATGGTTCTTTCAAGATAAATGGCGCTTGGGCATGGCGCCTACCATCACTGCTACAAGCTGTCCCCTCAATCTTGCAAGTTATTTTTATCCCTTTTGCACCGGAATCACCTCGTTGGCTAGTCAGCAAGGGGCGCGAAGATGAGGCATTGAAAGTTCTTGCTTATTACCATGCTGATGGCAATATGTAAACGTCCACCCCCAAGCAAGCTCTAACCCCGCCGGCTGACTAACTTTTAGATCCGATCCTCTCGTACAATACGAATTTCAAGAAATCAAAGCTGCCATCGAGTTTGACCGTACTGTTACTCAAAACATCGGCTGGAAGTCACTCATCACCACGCCTGGGAACCGCAAGCGCATGCGTGTCATTGTTGCTATTGCTTTCTTCTCGCAATGGTCTGGTAACGGTCTTGTCTCATTTTATCTAAATAAGGTCTTCGACCACATTGGTATTACTGGGACGGAAACCCAACTCCTCATCAATGGTGTTCTGCAAATCTGGAATCTGGGATGGGCCTTATTCGCTGCGTTTAGTGTTAACCGGCTGGGTCGTCGCTTCCTCTTCCTAACCTCAGCTGGCCTGATGACCCTGTTTTATACTGCACAAGCGATCTGCTTCTCGCAGTACACTCAACATAGCACCCCTGCAGCTGCCCATGCCGTCATCGCATTTATCTTTCTCTTTTACGCTGCGTATGACCTTGCGTTCACCCCTCTCATTGTGTCATACACGGTTGAGATCCTTCCCTACACGCTCCGTGCAAAAGGCTTCAATGTCCTCAGTTTTGTCATCTCAGTCGCTCTCATTTTTAACCAGTATGTCAATCCCATCGCACTGGATGCCCTTGGATGGAAGTATTATGTGAGGCGTGTTTTGAATCTCCTATGAACAAACGCACTGACTGTTGCATCAGCTCGTATACGTTTGCTGGCTAGCATTCGAATTCGTGTTTCTGTGGTTCTTTGTGGTGGAGACCAAGAACCGGACGCTAGAGGAGACTGCAGCGTTGTTCGATGGCGAGGACGCCATTGACCAGATCATGCATCATGCCCAATTGCGTGATGATTCCACCCTCAAAAAGCAAGATAGTGCATGATATGATCTTCGTACATCCAAGCCATTCCCTGGAGTCCGCATCTGGTTGAGACTTGAACCCTTGGTTTTGAACGAGCCTGTAGCTAGTGTTCCTCGTTGTGTACGATACGACATTATATTGTGGATTGTGGCTGCACGATGACTCGGACTGCATATATGTACCTGGCCAATGTGGCCATCATGACGAGATCATAGTGAAAACTGGGGTCAGTACTTATATTTTCTAAGATTTTAGAATTACATATAGCAAGTTATGAGCCTCGGCCACGCGCGGCCCATGGCAGACCCCGTTAGTATTACGGACCTTACGGCCGCCCTGTACGGTGCACGAAAACATCTCGTTTGACAAGCTAGTAGCTATAGTACTACAAGCGAGACGTGTACTACAAATCATGCTAGCCCGTCGAAACTTGAGCAACCTCAATGTTGAACAAGTAAGACAACGGGAGCAGTGCATCCCTTCGCACTGGCAGTGACGCTCAGGTTCAACGTTTCAACTCCCAAGTTGATAACCCCGGCACCACTACTATCGCAGTACTATATCCTACTAGTAACGGGAGTCCCCGAGTACAGTTTCAATCAGTTGACTCTCAAAAAGCAGTTCGATCGAGGCTCATCAAGTTCAGTCGCTGTACTGGTAGTACTAATCATTGGTTTTAGTGCGCTGACGGAAAAACACCCAAAGTTAGATCAAACTGAATGCCGCTATCGATGCCGTAAAACGTGATATGTCCTTTCATCCTCTCAATTGTTTGGACACCGGGTTTGAATGTTTCAGCTTCTGCTTAGAGATACGGAAAGAGTACCACGTTGACCGCTGCGCCTGTCACTATGCTACAAGCACCTTTGTTTGCACATCTTATCGATCCAACGAGAACGTGGTACAACAACAGACGGTGTGCACCCATTTTATTTTATTTTGTCATTATTTAATTGCTGTAGCCTTATTGCATTGAACGCCTGGATTGTCCTCTGGTATGTCTTGAAGTCACTCTCACCGGCATTCCAATGTTTATATCACGGAACCCAATCAACAGTCTCATCACCTCGTTGACCTCCGGTTATGACGGCAGTATGATGAACGGTCTGCAGAGTCTTACTCAATGGGAGTCTGCGTTTGACTACCCATCGGGTGGGAAACTCGGTTTGCTCAGCACAATCCAGGTGAACACCTTCGTCTTCTTGGCATAATCTGTTAACATTGACGCATTTGCATGTAGAACATTGGCGCTCTGGCAGGCTATCCCTTTGCTCCGTACTTGTCCGACGGCATCGGACGCCGCCGAGCAATCTGGGTTGGCGCAGCCATCATGTGCATCGCAACTGCACTCCAGACGGCCTCTCAGTCTGTCGAAATGTTCGTCGGGGCTCGTTTTTTGATAGGTTTTGGTAACACTTTGGCAGGAAAGTTTCAAAAGTCCCATTTTCCTCTGTATGCTGATAGACTCACTTCAGCAAATGCTGCTCCGATGCTTGTCACAGAACTTTCGTATCCGACGTACCGTGCTCCTTTGACATCCCTGTATAACTCACTTTGGTATCTGGGAGCCATCATGCACGTACTTTCTTCCCATCCTTTCGCTAATTCCTGACTGACGCACAACCGCACTCATCCTTGATAGTGCGGCGTGGACAACATTCGGCTCATTTAGGATTACGAATACATGGGCCTGGCGGTTACCATCGCTAATACAAGGAGTCCCTTCTGTTGTCCAAGTTTTACTGGTGTTGCTTGCACCCGAGTCGCCTCGTTGGTTAGTGAGCCAAGGACGCGAACCCGAGGCTCTGAGAACTCTCGCCTATTATCACGCCGACGGGAACGAGTAAATACTCAGTCATGATCTTTTGACTTGCTGAGACATCCATAGGCAGGATCCCATTGTGCAATTTGAATTCAATGAAATCAAAGCTGCCTTCGAGTTTGATCGAACGGTCGCTGCCAACACTGGCTGGAAAGCACTGATTGCGACCCCAGGGAACCGCAAACGCATGTGCATTATCATCGCCATCGCCTTTTTCACTCAGTGGTCCGGCATCGGTCTCATCGCATACTACCTTCCCAAAGTCTTGAATCAGGTCGGCATTGCTGACCCGAATACCCAACTGCTCATCAACGGCGCTCTCCAAATCTGGACATTCCTAGGAGCGCTGTATGGCTCGTATACTATCAATCGCCACGGACGCCGGCCTCTCTTCCTCACCTCCACTGGTCTGATGATCGTGTTCTACACGTCATTAACAGCCTGTTCTGCGGTATATGCAGAGCATGGGACTCTTGTGGCGGGTCACGCCGTCATCGCGTTCGTCTTCCTCTTTTCAGGGGCATACGCACTGGCACTTAACCCGCTTGCCCTCGCATACACCGTCGAGATCCTACCTTTCAATCTACGCGCCAAGGGGCTATGCCTCTTCTTCTTTACGCTTTCGCTCACGCTTATATTTAATCAATACGTGACACCAATTGCGTTTCAAGCCTTGGGGTGGAAATACTATGTGCGTTGTACACGTTTGTTGATCTGCTCCATTGATGCACGAGGGCGCATTTGCCTTTTAGATCGTGTACGCATGCTGGCTTGTGATGCAGTTTATCTTCTTGTGGGCCTTCATTGTGGAGACGAAGGACCGGACACTAGAGGAGACTGCAGCGCTGTTCGATGGCGAAGAAGCACTCGAACAGATCACGCACAAAGCGGCGGGCCGTGACGTGGGCCGTGACGTGTCCCTTGAAAAAGGCACTCCGAGCCCACAGGATGCTTGAAGACCGGAGTACACCTGACTCCGTGATTGTGAATTTGGGATTCCAAGTCATTGACTCGTAACCATGGGATGTTGGTTTGGTACTAGTTATGATACTAGTAGAGGCATCAGAGTCTCGACATCTCACACCTCACAAGGCTTACTTAAATGATGGGATACACGACTGAATATGATTTTTTGACGCTTACAAGGTCAACCTAAAATTGATTCCAACTGTTTCCAGAGAGCTCAGGGCATTGACCGTCCTAATGGGTTCAATTATTGTGCTGTTGAAAATGTCTTAACCTCGGCAACATCTCCAGCGTACATTAAAACGGCCCCTGCGAATGGAGCAAGACAAAAGGACAACCCAGGAATAAATAGTACTGTCCCCACGTGCCAGTGGTCACGTCATCACGATGGGGAAACCCATCTGGTAATCATGAGTCAGATTTGTGATGCTTCCTCAACGCCGCTAGGGCATAGATGACAGTCGATGCTACTAGTAGATCACCGCCTGCAAGACACAAGTACTTTTGTCTCATGCGTGCTAGTGATGAACCTCGTGGCTTTCAAGTTCTTGTGGAGTGAAAGAAGAAATAGTGCGGGCAACGCCCTCATCTCTTAGTATATATTATCGGTTGGAATCGACGGCGGTATCGTGACCCCAGTGGCGCCTGAGGTTCCCGAGCCTCCGAGTCGAATTATGTCAATGGCTGTTGACCGGCCTCACACTATTGGTTCAAGGAAGCATCAGTAAGTGATAATTATGGATTTTATGACTCCGGCCTGCATATATACAGGTCGGGCTGGTTATCGATACCAGTGCTAAGTACATTGCAGTGTGGGGTAGGCCCGGGTAGCACGCATGTTACATCGTAAAAGACTGATGACCACTGGCAACGACACCAATATTCGGGATACTCAAGTTCCGAGTCGGGAAGAGATTCAGACTGGTGGAGTGGCGCCCATTCTGGGTGTAAATCATGATCTCCTCACAGGTACAGCACATTGATCTACAGTGAAATCAGCGTACGTTTTTCATAAAGTATGATACAGCACACGGCGGTTCCTAAGAAAACAGCGGCGTATGGGACGGGTTGTGCAGCTAGCCAGTGGTAAAGATGCACGCGACCTATGGGTGGTATCAGAGCCCTCTATTAATACAATCACAGGAAAATGTTTCACCGTGTTAATGGGGATGGGCCTTGGGGCAATTTCGCAGAGCTTGGCGAGGTCGGGGTTGCTCGCGATGAAATCATGAAAAAATCGGACGCGATGTATATGCATTGGTTTCATTGCTGTGTGAAGTGGAAGGTGCTGCAGCCTTGACTAGTCCCAAGAGCGAGGAAAAGGGCAGCTGGAACTACTAAAGTGTGAGAATTAGACGCACATGACGATGTCATACGCTGGATGGCAGCCATGGCGGTAAGTGCAAGGATAACAAGACATGTCGAACGACCAGGGTGCACTAGAAGAGGATCCGTGGTTGGCAGAACCTGTAGAAGACAGGTTTAAAAGCATTTTGAATCGATGCAAGCGATCCAGTGCTCCCTGTGACCCAGCCGAGTAGTGGCCATATCAGTCACTCCTTATTCAGTCCCTACCGGGGATCAGCTTCGATGTTTAGGGTTTTCATCCCTCCCGTGATCCACTCGACCCCCATTAGACCAGCGAAGGACAGAAGGGTCCCAGAGGTGGCAAAGTGGAGATCGATCATTATCGGCGCAGGAAATAGCCGGCAAGAAGCTCGGAGAAGCCTCATTTCGAGACTGCTAAGAACAAACGGGGAACCGAATTCGGAAGAACTTATGGGCAATCAACTAGACTCACGCCCGGGCCTGTGACTAGTTTGTGCGCGCTGTGACAAACCAAGTTGGCGGGTGTGATAAGGGACTGCGGGGAAGGAATAACGAATACTTTTTTTTGGGGGGGAGGCACTACAGCAACTGGCAATCGCCGAAGCAAGTCCCAGAAGCATTGGCACAAGGGGCGGGTCACTGCCACCAAGGAAGCGTCTCGGACTCTCCCCAGTACCGTAAACGGCTAAAGGCTACCCGCGCATCCGGATTCGTAGAGCGGCCTACTCTCCAGGAGGGAATAACGAATACTTGCCCATATAGATAATGAAACCCGCGATTATGGCCTCTTATATTCAGGTTTCCCGGACCGGGATGGCACTGTACATCATTCCTGTGGCATGCCGCGACACTAGCGTGTTCAGTGAGCCGAAAAAATATCACGTCCTCACCTCGTTCCCTCCCCAGATCTGGTTTGGGTCGAATTCCTGCGAAATGATGGCAGGCTCGTAAGGACAAGCCTAATGAATCGGCGTCTGACGTTTCGCCTCTAGAATCTAGCCATACTTAAAGAGCATCAGCCCTCACTGGCAGGCCGCTCATGAGCGTGGTAGGCGAGATCAACGTAATCGGCTGCAACAAGTCATTTCGTCCGACGGCCTTTCGAGGATTTGTCGGCGGGTCTGGCGTTGTGATGCATGGCCGTGACAATCAAGCACAAAACACTGGCAACGCCACGACATTCCGAATAGTATAGTCCCGGCGAACAGCCTAAAGAAAGAGTGACACGAATAGACAACGTTACACGGCATGACGAGCAGAGAGGGGAGAAGAATCAAAGAGCAAATGACGCCAGCCGAGGTCCCATATTTAACCAGGAAGAACCTGTCTGTCACGTCGCAAGAGAAATCATGTCCGAGAAGTCAAAGGGATAGATACTACGTAGGGGTTGTCATCATAGGCAGTAATTACTGCACCCTCTCTCGAGGCACCATACCAACAAAAGAGGACAAAAAACATAAGAGGGAGGGAGCGCAGTTCACCATCATAGTCGACCTCTTCTTCCACCGCTCGTCAGCCTTTTTCACACCCGGTTGCCATTGCGCTGACCATGATTGCTTCGTTGTGGTACCCCCGACAAAAACACAGGGCTACTAGGGGCTGGTGTAACGAGGCCTGTCATCGTGTTCCCACCATCATCTGAACCATCGATTGAAGCATGTCACCGCCAGCCAATACGACCAAGGACGAAAGAACCGAAAAAGAAAGAAATCGATTAAAAAGAGAAAAATAAACAGGACGGTCGGACAAGAAAGATGAAGAGATAATGCTCCACCTGACTTAACCCGTCTTGCTGTTTCCCTTCTTCTGTTTGCGAGGTGGCGTCACCGGCCGCCCCATGTTCATCCCTCCGTAGGGGTACTTGGGTTTCTTTTCAGCAGGTTTCAGGATCTTGACGACGTGTCAAATAGAGTCCCTTGCGATCACGTGACAGCTTACTTGGAAGGAACACAGCAACGTCTCGTCCACGCTCATCATAGCCCCTGCATTGTCAAATTCGCCACAGTAATTGGGTGCCGAGAACAAAGTCACGAGATGTCGTTTTGCGAAGAATTCATAGCCATCTTCTACGACCTGTTGACATGATCAGTCATCGGAACCGAGCAAAGTCGAGGTGTGGCTGTTGGGAAACATGCCTGATGTGCTCTGCAAATGAGGTCCATGTCATGTTTCTGCAAAAATCTCGAGACGACGTCGGGCCCAAAGGTGAACGAGACACCTCGGTCATTTTCCGACCAGCCGGTGATGTCCTTGTCTGGATCTGACCATAGAAGGTCACAAAGTAGACCTGCATGATCGACATAAGATGGTGCCTGACAACGGACGCGTAGCGGACGCACCTGTGTCTGGGACATCTGTGGGTCTCATGACCCTTCGTATTTGCTCCATTGATTGAAGATCGGGAGACAGCCCGCCATGCATTGTGAATATCTTCTCGTCGATGATGGCGGCGATGGGTAGGCAATTAAAGCAATCAGTAAACGTTTTCCATAGCTTGATGTTGTACCGCCGTTTGCCTTTTCAGCCTGTGTTCAGCCCTGACTAGGTCATGCAGACGGAAAAACAAAGGTAACAGACATTCGTCATAAAAACCGTAAATTCGGTTGATACTTGCACATTCGTGGTTGCCACGGAGGATGAAAAAGTTTTCGGGGTACTTGATCTTGTATGCGAGGAGGAGACATATTGTTTCAAGGGATTGCTTACCCCGGTCGACGTAGTCGCCGAGGAAGAGATAGTTTGCTTCTGGTGGGAAGCCACCATACTCGAACAGTCGTAAAAGGTCATAGTATTGACCATGGATGTCACCTGTGGGCGGCAAATGAGTCAGGGCAAACACAGCGTTACGGCCAGCGGTAAACGGGACCCACCACAAATCTTGATGGGTGCCTCTAGTTCCAATAGGATCGGTTGGTTGATGAAAATCTCGCGTGCTTTCGTACAGAGATACTTGATTTCGTATTCTTGTAGTTGCACCGGCTTGCCTGGTCGGTTACCACGCACTGTCCCAGAAAAAAAAAAGTGGGGGAAAAAAGCGGAGACGAATCAACAATCCTGGTCAAAAAAGCATCGCTTGAGGTGAGAGTGCGCTCGGGTCTCGCGGGGACGCTGCTTCCACCGTTTCCACCGGCACATGCCCGTGCATCGCAACACCGCCCAGCGGCGTACCATCACCGGTGCGACACCCTCCGCGGGGCGTGCCGAAGCTCGCCCCACCTCGCGTGCGCGGACAGGGCGCAGGCGTTGTGTCATCCCCTCCGCCCCGTCCCAGAGCTCCCGAAAGACGACCGAGTCACAGGCACACGCCACCCACCTTCCAGAAGTCGGTCGATGACCGAGTCGAGATCGATCTCCGTCGCAGAGTCGGCCATGGTACAGTGTGCTTCGAGAATTGGAGCAGGAAATGAGCGAGGTTGCAGACGGTGTTGGGGAGGAAGAGACGCAAATAACGTTGTCCTTTACGGGGCGCTATAGCGAATTTTGGCGGGCGTGGGGAGAAGACGCTGGTTTTTGGCGGTGGTTCGGCTGCCAGAAGGAGGAAAATGGCAAGAAAAGTGGAGAAAGAAAATCGATGGAGGTGACGGATACAAGATAACGGAGGAGCTCGTTTGATGCGACGATGGCACAGGCAAAAACCGAACTACTGCAGAAAACCGTGGGAAATACACATGTCGTCTATCCATCCATACAGAAAATAAAATACAGAATGTAACACAGCAATGCGAATGTCCCGCAAATCGTAAGCTAGCTCGCAGGCGCACGGTCGCCAGAGGTCTCTTCTTCCTGCACGCGTCGCGGACGCCGTCGCCGTCGCCTGGATCACCATCAGCACGGTCCACACCATCAGGGGACACTCCCGACCTTGGAAACATCGGGCCCTTGGGCATCGGCCGCTGGTCCAGGTCCAGCGCGATGTTCGTCCCAGCATGCAGCCCCTGGCAAATTTTCAGACCCCCATCACCGCATTTGCACACGCCCTACCTCGATCCATTCCACGACCGCCGGTATATCCGGTGCCTGCAACAAAAACTGCTCCCCCTCCAACCTCACCCGGATCACGTTTTTCCGTTTCAGATAGTCGTTTCCCAAACCGCTCTCTGCGTGTTGCAACGTATAGACGCGCAACAGGTCTGACTTTGCCGGCTTGGGCACTTCCTCGCCGCTCCGCCACTGTCCTCGGCCCGTCGCTACGGGTAGGAATGAGAGCCGCGAAGCCGAACGAGGCTGCGGTGGTAATGACACCCGCTGAGCCGCCGGCGTCGTTCGCCCGGTTGACTCATGTGAAACCGAAGAACGATTATCTTGCAGGTCGGCTGGCAGTAACTCGGGCTCGCCAGAGTCAGGATGACCCCGTGAATGTTCACCAGCACTGAGTTCAGGGCGAGACGAGCTCGCGCTCCTAAAAGGTGACAAGAAGCTCGCACCCGACATCCGTTTCGCTGGCCTAGACGTCGACATCGATACAGGGGGTGTTGCCATCGATGTTTGAGATTCGCGCCGTCGCCTGGTGCTACCATCCTGCGGAACAGACGCTGATTGTCTCGAAGATGCGGGAGGCGTCACAGGCAATTGGGGCTCGTCGATCTCCAGCTTGGTTGGCCGTTCCACTGGATCGTCCTTTTTCCGTGCTCGAGGTGGGTTAGGAGAAGCCACATCACCCACGCCGACGCGCTTCTCCCACCAGTCCCCAAGAAATCCCGCTCCACTGGCACCAGGAGGGCACTTGTAGACTCGCAAGGCAGTCCCTTCCAGTTCACACACTACACGTCTCCACTTGCGATCCCTCGCCTGCATACCCGGAGAGGTAAACTCCATTTTACGGGGCATGATCGCTAGGAGGTACAGAGCATTGCTGTAAGGTGGCAACCGCTCTCGTCCCTCATCCTCGCGCGACGAAGGCCGACCTTCCTTTGGACGTCGGTTGAACGTGGGATACGGTGGAGGATCTGAAGTGGGATGAAAGCTGGGCATGGAAGTGCGCCGGAGCAAACGCCCGACCATTTCATCCGTGTCACTCTCCTCGGAGTCTGCGTGCATGTTGACGGTATGTCCTGAAACAGATTTCTGGTTCATTCGTGCTGTTTCTACAGACCTGGGAGGGTGCTCTGAGCGCCGAGTGAAACCGAGGTTGTCTAAGCTTCGCGAAGCAACGCGATAAAGACTCGGCTTATTCTCCAAGCGAGGTGCAGAAGTGGGGAGTCCAGAATCCGGATGGCCAGCATCTTCGGTTTTAAGGGTGTTGGGGGAGCGAGGACGAAGGGCCGCAGGAGCAGACGAATCGTTCGGTGTAACACGGAACTTGGAACATGTGGAGCCGCCGGGTATCAGGATCGGGATGTTGCCAGGGGGCGGGGTGGAAGAGCGTTCCGCCAGATGTTGTTCATCCTTCATGCGCTGTTTTTGCGAGCTTTTGAAGCCCTGAGAGCCGGACGGACCCGCACTAGCTGGTTCCGCTTCATCGTCGTCATCGTCACTTTGTGGAACACTTGAAGTATGTTCTCCCTCCTCCTCACCCTCATCACCGTCATCTTCCTCCTCATCTACTAACCCACCGTCCTCGTGATCCGCTTGGTGTTCGGCATCACTATAACCGTGTCTAGACAAAGAAGGTATGTGACGCAGGGGTACCTTTTGGCTCGGCGGCACTTTAGAGGTAGGTGGAGGGGGCAATGTCGGTAGGTTGAGTAAAGGCATGGGTTGTCGTGTAATGATTGAAGGTGATAACCGAAGGCCACGCCCCGTCGAAACGCGAAAAGGCGGTGGCAATGGCGCACTGTGGTAAGACACCAAAGCGGGACGCTGGTGGGCGAGTTCTGAGGTGTGCTCTGCCTCAATGGATAGAGGCTGGGCCATCGCGGGGATGTTCGGGTCCGACAAAGTGGACGGTATTTGGTCAATTGGTGGGGGCGTAGATGTAGCGTGATGGGAGAGGTCACCCTGGGTGACTCCTGGCCTATCGTCATTGAGCGTATCTTGTGCTGCTTCCTCAGTGGGCGCCGATCCTGGGGAAACATTGATCTGTGGGGGAGTCTCGGGACCACTGGCAGAGTCAGCAGACACAGGAGATTGGGGAGGCTGTGCAACGGCATCAGTGGACATGCAGGACACGCGGGGACAAAGACACAGGGGCAAGTAGATTCTGGGCTTACGGGATTATCAGTGATGGCCGTATTCCCTAGACCAACCCGGTCAGTGAAGAACAAGGGTGTAGAGCCATGGTCGGCACAGGTCGAATGGATTGGTACCATAGCTTCGAATGTAGAATGTCGCCTAGGTCGAATGCGGGGAGAGTTCCCACTCGCAGAGGCGTCTTGGGAGGAGTCATCTGTGTCCATGGGACTGGCGACGTCTTCTGCCCTGAACCCGATAAACCGCGTCAAGTCTGGCTTACGCAACAAGTCTAGGGACGAGCGTGTGCCGCGCTGACGGCCTTGGGCGGGTAGAGCGACAGGGACAGGGTCTATGGACTTCCTATCACTCCGGCGCGCACGCAAGGCGATATTCCTGAGGAAGTGGAGCGCACGAGTCTGTCCGGCAACCATGAGGGGGCCAGTTCTAAACGGGACGGAACGGGACTGTACCTGGAAGGGCGGGGAGCGCAGGGGCGGGTGGCCACAAGGCGAGTCATCCATCGTGGTGGTCAACACAAAGGAAATGGAGCAGGGGTCGAGCGCTATCTGACGGCGGACACGTTTCGATGAGCCGAAAGTAGTTTAGTCAACTTCCGTGCAGCTTGTGACTCGCCCAAGGACAATCCCTAAATGAATAACGCACGCTGCAGCTGTGGAAGGCACTGAAGTTCAGCTTTCAAATGCGACAACAGCGAGTAGCGAACAAGGCCCAGGATGGCTACAGAAGCAAGAAAATTGGCGCCATGGGTGAGCGCGCCAGGTTAAGATGGCACTGGCAAGGATCGGCTATAATTGTGCCAAATGCATGACAATATAGGGTCCTTTCTTTTTATGTGCAACAGCCTCCGCAACAAAATTTTACCCGACCGGGCTTGATTTTCTCGAACATGGCGGCGCACGGTGTCCATCACGACGCGTTTTGTTAAATCCAGGCTCTGTGCGTGGGCGCGATGCGACCCGCCCAATCACTTCCAAAGTAGGTCGCCTTGCCGTAGTTGCCATACCGCGGGAGACCCATGACGTCAACCCATTTCCATCATCCTCGGCGGGTAATCGCACTCAGCAAATGAACCCGTAATCGTATCTCGCTTGATGCATTCCCAAGACACCCTTCATGTCCGTCAGAAAATACATCATGTCCCGTCAGCTGTACATTCAGACAAGTACAAAGTAGTGCCAAGCTACCCATCCGACATAGATCATGTGAGGCTTGCGTGTGGCCGCATTGTCGTAATCTGGGTGAGAGCTTTCTCCTCTGGACGCCTCATTCCTGAACGGTTGACAGGTGCGACAGTGCGGCCCGAGGTATTCCCATGCCCGCATCGCCTTCTTTCATTCGAGTCCAGACTTATCTCATGCACCGATGCTGGCCAGCCGACAGCAAAGGGATTGCCACCCACGTCAATCTTGCACAAAAGCTTGCGGCGCGTCGAAAAAACAAAGCCTATCGGAAAATTAACCCCCGGTGGCATTCCCCACCTCAGGAATAGACACATTCTGACTTGCCTCCGCAATTCGAAATTCTGCCATCCTGTTAAACATGGCAACCAAGCGCTTTCGGGTCGGAGGATATGTCAGCGACAGCATTGTCCAATCATCTTCTGGTGGGATTCCCGGCCCGGAGTTTGCATGGTCTCACGAGGTCACCCTGGTGGTGTGGCGTTGAGGCACAAGCTGGCCGCAAAAGCCGCTTGTCTAATAAATGGAACTACCATTCGGTTTGGCATCTGATTTGGTTGGTTTCCTCCAATGTATGAACAGGAAGGCGATCCCGGAGACATCTAAAACGCGTTTTGCACAGATCAGGAGCAGTAACAGCTGTGGAACTAAGAGGACCAACGAACTCGATTATAGGGCCGCCGCAAATATGACGACGCGTACGCTGGTCAGGGTGAGAGCCGTTATCTACAAACCAGGTTCGTTAATCGTGCAACCACAATGTGCCGCCGTTGACATCTCTTCCGGGCATCTATTACCTCATCTCACTTTTTCTTGGAGCAATCACCA
>JBBPKG010000398.1:0-25855 GCA_038089115.1 Fistulinella cinereoalba | reverse complement strand
CGGTCTGTCCATGAGCCTCCCTTTGCCTCGGTTTGACTCGTGCGCTCCTTCTCCTTTTTTCTCCTTTTTTACTCACCTTTCTTTCCTACCCTCCCTCCCTCCCTCTTGGACACCATCTAACAGGGTTCTGTTCGCGCTCGTGTCTGCACCCGGCTCTTGCTCGTGTATTTGTAGTTTGCGCCCTCCAAACGTGTCCCGGGTCATTCGTGCATGACCCGTTTCAGGCTAACTTTCTCGTCTGCGCCTCACCTGAGCGCGAGTCAATTAGTTGAGTTTAAAAGAAAATTTATACTAGACTAATTGACTAAGCTCGCCACTCGTGCGCAGCCTGGCCAATGCTAGCCTGCCGTCTCGGCGCCGCGTGCCGATGGCGTCATCGGCCTGGTGAGATAATGCGCTGGTTTCTAGTGCACGGGCCATTCGCCCCTCTCCTATCGCGCCCACTTATCTCGCCAGGTACGTTCCACGCTCTGCCCTCATCGCCCTCTTCTAACGGGCTCTGTTATCGTGCCAGGGCTCGTGAGCACTTAGTTTGCGTTTCGCGCTACCCGCCCTCCCTGTTTCCCGTTTGCTGTTCCTCTCGTCTGTAGTTGTCGTTTGCATGCTCTTGCTCGTGTTTTGTTCGCGCTCGTGTCTGCACCCGGCTCTTGCTCGTGTATTTGTAGTTTGCGCCCTCGTCATTCGTGCTTGACCCGTTTCAGGCTAACTTTCTCGTCTGCGCCTCACCTGAGCGCGAGTCAATTAGACGCTACTAATGAGCTAGGATGGACCCCCCACCCTCGAACTGACCGCTGGGAAGGAGCGTGACTGCTAGCCTGCCATCCCGGCGCCACGTGCCGATGGCGTCATCGGCCTGGTGAGATAATGCGCTGGTTTCTAGTGCACGGGCCACTCGCCCCTCTCCTATCGCGCCCACTTATCTCGCCAGGTACGTTCCACGCTCTGCCCTCTTCGCACTCTTCTAACGGGTTCCGTTATCGTGCCAGGGCTCGTGAGCACTTAGTTTACGATTCGCGCTACCCGCCCTCCCTGTTTCCCGTTCGCGGTTCTCTTCGCTTGTGTTTGTAGTTTGTGTCCGTTCAGGGTTCCGTTCACGCTCGTGTCTGCACCCGGCTCTCGCCCATGTATTTGTAGTTTGCGCACTCCAAACGTGTCCCGGGTCGTTCGCCCATGTATTTGTAGTTTGCGCCCTCCAAACGTGTCCCGGGTCGTTCGCTTCATGACCCGTTTCAGGCTATCATTCTCGTCTGCGCCTCACCTGAGCGCGAGTCAATTAGATTGTTAACCAAGATCATCAAATGAATTAGGATACAGCCAGAAAAGACGTATATTATCAAATTCTGAGTATAGCAATACATTTAGCTCAAGGCTGGGATAAGCTAGCAACTGATATGGCGTTATGCTAGCCTCCGTGGCACATCATAATCAAGGGCGCAAGGTCCTTCACTTTTTGCGTGTTCCCGCCGGCGTTCAAGTTAGATACTTGGCTCATCATTGTGTTTGCACACCCGGCGATTGCAAGGTCGTTTTCCAACATCTGTTCAAATTGCATTCATTCACAGCTAAGAAATTCAAAATGTCACCCACAATATATCATAGCCGCGAGCGATAAAATATGACTTCCCCTGGAAGCCGACATAGCATCCTTGCTGGAGGACCATCGGTCAGTGACGGGGCAGCGTGCACAGACATACGTACTTACGAGGTGTTCACCAGTCTTGCCTAGAGCTCTCACGCCTCCTAGCGTGGCTACCGCATGGTAGAGTTTATCGCCATTTTCCTCTTGACCACCCAACACGGGCACGTGGTGGGCCGGAATTTGGCCATGACTCGTAGCTACCCATTCCATCATCTTTGGATCGAATGGAAGTAGTTCGTATTGGCCGCGATGCTTGATCTGAGCATCGCGATAAACAACACGACACGGGAAAAAGAGATGTGGCTTGATCCCGCATGGGTGCACGGATGTTTTGAATATCGCGGAACCAAGGAAGACGGGTTTACCGCGCCTGCCGTAGCAAGGGGGAATGGTGAACCAGGGGAATGGAAAGCAGCCTTTGAGCGGGACGCGATATCCAGATGGGGGGGGTGGCTGCCAGTGGGCTTGACCTGAGTTCCCAACAAACCTCTCAACCACATCTCGAAGCTGCGCAATTTCGATTCTCAATCCCTCAATGATGTTCTGTTGCTCAGTCGGGAGACGGTAAACCTGCGTGGACTGGGCTTGGCTGCCATTGGCAACCCTCTCCCTCTCTTCAACATTTGCAGGTTCGTCTTGCCAGGGGGCCCTATCACGTCGTTCTGCTGCTCGAATGGTCCCTTTCCCCTTCTGAAATGCCGCCCGGTACTGCTGCAATTCTGCTTCGAACTCACGGGCTCGCTTACGTTCCGCCGCGAACCTCTCCGCTTCCACTCGTTTCCTCTTGAAGTTCTCGGCTTCCGTTCGTGTTTGCACTTCTTGTTGCACAGAACGCAGGTGCTCCTGGTGATACCTCTCCGCGAGCTCTTTCGCCTTCCTCTCCTCTTCAAACCGGCCAGCAGATTGCTCTTCCGCACCGTTTGGAATCTTCGGCAGGTCTGCTTGGCGTCGCGCACTTCTGGTCTGCAACATTTCGGTCTTCTGAGCCTGTGTGCCCTCCTGCAGCTGCAGAAAGCGGCGATTTTCTCTCTCCATTCGGGAAACCTTAGCCTCCACCTGAGACTTCTCCGCAGCGAGGCTTCTAGCCATACGTTCCGCATCGCGTTTCATCCGCTCGCTCTCCTGCTGTATTTTGTTGACCTCTTCTTGAAGCTCCAATCTAGTCTCCTCGTCTTTTGCGCGCATCGCAACCTCCATCTCTTCGTGGAGCTTCTTCAGCTCCTTCTTATGTCGTTCCGCCTGCTCCTGTAAATCCCGGCAAAGTTCGGATCCGGCGGTGGTGTGAGCGAGATCTTTGCGTTGGTTCACAAGCTCGTCCTGAATCAACAGTGTTACTTCTTCATTGTTGATCAAATGGCGAAGGATGGCTCGGGCGGACTTCTGTGTGCCATCATGGCGAAGTAATTGTGTGCCCATCTCCAGGACAGGTTTGAAAAACTTGTCATCGCTGGCGAGCTCGTGTTCACGTGCCGCACCAATCTCGGGGTCCACTTCCCCCCACCTGTTGGTCACGATGAGGACGTTTCGGAGGGCCCTATCTCCACAGAGTTTGCGGAAGATGTGGAAATTGCGCTTGGACGTGCCGCCCATCCTAACATCAGAGATCCGGTGCATGTAGATAATACCAGTGAGCCTTAGGTCACGTTCATAACTGGCACGAGATCAGTTTGCTAGGGTGTTCAATGTACCCGGTGCAGTACGACGACTTACGAGCTTGATAGATATGTCGCAATGCAGGAGAGGATATCCGCGTCGCTCCTTGTCGTGTCGTCGAAGCCAGGGGTGTCAATAAGAGTGACGGCGCGTCCTTCAAGGAGAAATGGCCTGGATGTTTGTACTTCGGACGTGCAACTTCCCAAGCTGTGACTGACGGGCAAACCGGAACCGCTGGCGAGATTGATAAACTATTTTGAATCGGTATGATCAGTGACGCGTCACGCGTTGCCCCTCGGGTACGCAGAAGCATGCGTACAGCTGACTTGCCAGTTCCAGTGGCTCCCATTACTCTGTAAAACGCCAAATCATTCAGAAACAAAACAATCCAGCGGGAGGATCGAGTACATACGCAATTCTAATGTCTTTTCTAGAGGAAGTCATGACTAGTGGGTTTCCACGGGTGAGGAAAGGAAATGAAAATGAAATGGGTTTGGTACTTAGGAATGTGAGGCTGTTGAAGCGGGCTATTGCCAGACGTTGTAGCGTGCGCTTATATTCTTGCACGTTGTCCACCGGCTGCTTTGCGGCCTAATCGGAGGCCACATATTAATGCGGCCAGTTAAGTACCACTAGTCCTGGGCGCCTGTTCCAATGAAATCCAGCGCTGTTTCAGCATTTTGACTGATCGGCTATCAAACGGGCCACGAGGAAGCCTGCTGCTTTGCATTGCCGTCAAATAGTGGTGGACTATGTTTTAAGGATGTAGCGAGTTGCGATGTGGCTCAGACTGAGCGGCGCACTTGAAGACGAGCTTAGAGAATCAATTCAGCGTAGTAGTCAGTTGCGTCGGATTCCGAGTCGGACTTGTGGCTCTACTGAGGCTCCGATGGTTCGACCGCGCACCTGCTTCGTCTGCCAACACGACGAATCGAAATATAAATGCGCCTCATGTACAGCGAACTAGTAAGTTCGTTCTGTTTTTTGTATCTGAATCCCGCACTGGCAAATATTGTCGAAAGCTGCTCCCTGGCGTGCTACAAGCGACACAAAGGTTAGTTCCAAGCTGGACTGTATGTACTAGTCTTCCTCATTGTCTTGTACATAGAGACGTGTATCCCGACTTCGGCCCCGGTGACCGCTATAGAACCAGCTCAAGGCAAGTAATCACGCCCGCATACTGTATCTTTCAATCCAGAACCTGATGCAGAATCCCATCCCGAGCCTCTGCGCGACCCAACCCCACTCCGACCTCTCACATCCCTCAAATGGCCGTACGTCCCTGACACATCTGCTTATCCAGACCCACTCCAGCGAGACGACCCCAAACCGCTCCAATTGCACCAATATGAGGCCATAGGTATGCCTTTCCTTCCGCACCGACGTTATATATCATACGGGCCCTCGCGTGTATAGCAACCTCCCCAGCGATTCGTACGATCCTCACGTCCAACCCCCGTATACGCGACCTGCTCACGTCGATCGATGCCCTCCGCGGCATCGAACGCGACGAAGCCCTCCAGCGCGCACTCGGCGTCGACAGCCGCCTCCTCCAAAATGCTGGCACTAACAGCGCTGCAGCGTCTATAGATGAAGACACGCGCGCGTTTCGGGCCCTTGCTGAGGCGGTGGAAGTTGCCGTCAGGGGCGGACAGAAGGATACGTTAGGGCTAGACTGGGATTGAGCATGGAGTGCGACATACGACCTAGCTTTCCATCACCGTGCAGGCAGGCAGTTTGCCGAGCTCGGCCATTGAGCCCTCAAAGCTTCCACCTCATCGCCTTTCTGGTTTTGTTTCGTGTTCCCTCGTTATGCTGCGCACGCAATTACACTATGTCCCCTCCGACAGCTTAATCAAGCATAGATACCTGGGATCGCGCGCAGGTACATAGGTCCCATTGGCTGGACTTTCAGACTTCAAGTTGGGGACCCCCAGAGACCCCCTGATGAAGATAATAGGAAGGGATGCGTCATGGTCATTGCTGTACGAAGAGGACTTCTGATCAGCCACCACAGGATGCATGCAGTGTATGCCAGCACATGCTCTTAGACCCTGACGTTGACGTATTTAATACATCCTTAGTTGGCAGTGATGGTCTCTGCCATCTACATATCCAGTTGATGCCGCTTCGAATTTCTGGTCCAAGTTTGCTCGTGTTTTTGGTGTCAAACTCGGTTTTGAAGCTGCTTGACGCCCCGCCCGCCAGTCCTACTCCCGAACAGCACACCCCACGAGCGATAGAGTTCTGGACAGTGATGAAATGTGGGCGTTCCGCAAGGGATAATATATGATACACTTACTGACGGTATTTACATGACTTACGTCAACAAGGTGGATTAAGCCTGAGACTCAGACTGAGACCGCCGAATCGCAGCGGAATATCGCGGCCAAGATCTCGACGGTGCACTCACACACCTGCGGCGCCGTCCTTAAGCTCTCCCCCTTGGTGTAACGTCATCCTGGCCACACGCCATTATTATTCACCACATTTCGCTGTGGATCTATGAAATAGCCGTACCCATGATAGACGCCCCCTTATCAGGGCGATGCAAGGCAGCAGGTTTCGTCGTGGCCATCTAATAGCCTATCAATGAACACGCAGAAACGGCATGCTCCGGATGGTAGAGCTTATGTGCGCCCAAAGAATTTCCGATGTGATCTGCATCGCGAGGCTGCGCCAACAAGGTGTTAAGGCGCTGATGCTGTGAAGGGGATAAAAACATACGCCCAGTACCACATTCATACAAACCCATATTGTTGTCCACCCGAGCCAGTTTGTTAGCCTGTGGAAAATTCACTGGGATCATCATGATTGCACCGAGAAAAGACATCAGGATTGCGTACGTGGTCAATCCGCCCAATGTTCAAGCCTAGCCCTGATATGGGGTCTTACAGCGTCATGGGAGCCACCGGAAGTGGCAAATCAACCGTGCGCGGGCGTTTTCGTTCCCAAGGCGTAATGCGTTCTTGACCATGCGTGCTCAAACTAGTTCATCAACCTCGTCAGCGATTCCGACTTGCCTGTTAGCCACAGCTTGAAGAGCTGCACGTCTGAAGTACACACATCCAAGCCATTTCTCCTTGACGGGCGCATCGTCACCTTGATCGACACGCCCGGATTCGACGACACCACAAGGACCGACACGGACATCCTCTCGTGTATCGCTGCATATCTGTCAAGCACGTGAGTCACTTCACTGATGGGATAACTGGCGCAGCCTTTGCTGACGGATCCCATGCGGCAGATATGAGCAAGGCACCAAACTCACTGGGATTGTCTATATGCACCGGATTTCTGATGTTAAGATGGGCGGCACATCCAAGCGCAATTTCCACATGTTCCGCAACCTCTGCGGGGATAAGACCCTCAAAAACGTCCTCATTGTGACCAATAGGTGGGGAGAAGTGGACCCAAAGATTGGCGAGGAGCGCGAACACGAGCTGGCCAACGACAACAGGTTCTTCAAGCCCGCTTTGGAGAAGGGTGCACAGTTACTCCGTCACGAGGGCACCCGGGAGGCAGCCCAGGGTATCCTTCGCCGCTTAATCGATCATGAGGCGGCCACATTGTTAATTCAAGATGAGCTTGTGGATCAACGCAAGGACTTGACCCAAACCTCCGCTGGATCCGAACTTGGCCGGGATTTGCAGGAGCAGGCTGAGCAACACAAGAAAGAGTTGAAGAAGCTTCGTGAAGAGATGGAGGCTGCGATTCGTGCCAAAGACGAGGAGACCAGATCAGAACTCCAAGACGAGGTCAATCAGATGCGGGAGGAGAACGAGCGCATGAAACGCGACTCTGAACGTATGGCCGCAGAGTTCATTGCAGAGAAGTCCCGGCTAGAATCTAGGCTCGCGCAAATGGAGGCCGATAATCGCAGTCATGTAGAGAAGCTGTTAAAGTGTCAAAAGGAAGCGGAGGAGCAGACAGCTCGCCAGCTTCAAGAGGAGCGAAGGGCACGAGAGTCCACAGAATCGCGGCAGCAGGAGGACTTGCAATCTCTCCATCAACAGATGCAGCAAGCGGAAGCGGAAAACAAACGAATGCAAGCGGTGTACACGGAGAGGGCTAAAGCGGACCATGAGCGAATTCTGGTGCTCGAAGCAGAGAGTCGACGTCACAAGGAGGAAATAACCACGGCGGAGGAACGCGAAAGAGCCCGGTCGGAAGACGAGATGGCGAAAGCTCGCGAAAAGTTTGCTGCTGAACAGGAACAGCGCGAGCGCGACTCGGGTGGTGCAAGCCCGGGGGCCCAGAGACAACCTGCATCTGGATACCGGATCCCACTCAGCAGCCGCTTTCCCTTTCCCCCATTTACTGACCCTCCTTGCCATGACAAGCGCGGCAAGCCCGTCTTCCTTGGCTCCGCGATATTGAACGGGTCTATCCATCCATGCAAGATTACGCCACATCATTACCCTCCGTGTCATGTCATCTATGGCAACGCTCAGGTCAAGCATCGTGGCAAGTACGAGCTCCTCCCGTTCGATCCAAAGACGATGGAATGGGTGTATACGAGTGAGGGCCGCATTCCGAAGCACCGCGTGCCCATACTGGGCGGCAACGAGGAAAATGGTGACAAATTATACCACGCGGTAGCTTCCGTAGAAGGTGTGAGAGTCCCGGGAAAGACTGGTGAACACCTCGTACGCACGGATTCCTAATGCATACTGTCCTACCACTCGCTCAGGATGGTTTTTTTAGCGAGGATGTTATGTCGGCTATGAAGGTAGAGTGCATTTTCTTGCCCGCGGGTATGATATTTTGTGAGTTATGCTTCGGATCTCTTCGCTGTTTTGCATGGCTCAATGAGCCCGGCAGATGCTGGAGATGATCTTGTGGTGGCAAGTGTCAAACGCGTTGAATAACGAACCAAACCCTACATATATGTAGCGTGGGATTTGATCAAGTCTATGTCTCCAGCTGTGATTCTATGTCGTCCTCCGTCCTAAGCTGTAACCATGTAACATTCAATATCCATATGTGCAGTGCTTGCCAATATTGTACAAGTAAACGCTGACTCGAAGGCTCGAACTTGGGCGCCTGAGCTTGAACATGTCCTGATCAACCCGAGTCAGGAGGGCACGCTCCAAAGTCGCCGATTCCCCCCAACCGACGTATCGCCACATACCGACTTGCTGTCGTCAGGGAAAACTCGTCAGATTACATACTTGCCGTACTTTTTGTGCCAACTCTCGATCGACTCGGGCCCGTAATGTTCGTACACTTGCTTGGCGCCCTCTGGGAGACGCACGTAGTCGGGCTTGGAGTCTATCTTGACAATCACCTTTTCTCCCCCGGAGGACGGTGAGACGCAGGCTCATCGCCTTCAGGGCGAAGACATGGCGCACCATTTCTTCCGGAGCCTCGAGCGGAGGCGAATCGATAGCGGAGGCGAACGGATGGAGTAGATCCGGCCTTCAATGTCGTGGCAAGGTCCGACGGGACGGCTGTCAGACGTCGTTACGAGGCTGCCATGGACACAACGCGCACCAGCTCGGGTCGTACAACCACAGCATCGCAGAGCAGCGCCCGCAAAAGTTGCGCTCGGACGACGCGGTCGACTCGTCTGGGGTGTCGCGGTGGAGCACCGCGCGATAGATGCTGATCGCAGGGAGGTAGTATCGGAGGGCCCCGGTCGACGATCAGCGTGAACCTCGGTGGAGACCGTGGAATCTGGGACGCACCGGACGTCTTCCCTGCCCTGGACGACATTGAGCGTCTCTGCCCTGGCGCCGAGGTTAATCGACCCGCCTGCGCCGCCGACTTTGCGACAGATGGAGCAGGTGCACAACTAGATCGGGAGGGTCGTGAGCATCTCTGAATGATAGATCGAACGACAAACCTGGTAGGGAACCGGCGTGTAGCTTTGGACGGTAAAGCGGACAGCTCCGCAGTGACAGCTTCCTTTAAGCTCGACGGGCATCCCGTGATGATATTGGTGTCCGATCAATACATACACAGTAGATTACAGTGGTAAGTTACTATACATACTAGTAGCGTCGCCAAAATATAGTACAGACGAGTAACCAAAGCCACCGCTCACAAGTAGAACATCGTATCCCGCAGATTCGGCCCCGAAACAGCCCTCCCCCACATCTTCTCCGCCTCTTCGAACACCGTGTCCTCCGCCCGCTGCTTCCCCTTGCCCTTCTTTGGCCCGCCCTTTTCTTTCTCTTTGTTCACATTATCACTGTTTCTCATCAATAGCTGGTGCAGGTAGCATCGTCCCCGCTCGCACGCCACGTCTGCCCAGTACGCTGGGGAGACAAGACTGACTGCCTTGGTCGCGCGCGCGAACATATAGCTCAGGTCGTTGGTCACGCGTTGCAGCTCGTCCGCTGTGAACTTGTTGTCATCGTGCACGACAAAGTAATGCGTCGATCGCGTGGTGCCTTTCAGACCACCGTGCGCTGTCCAAAAAAAAAAAAAAAACTCGACTGAGTCAAAGAATGGTCCACAGAACGAGGACGCACCTTGGAGGAAGAAATCGAATTCGTATGCCAGCGTGACACCGCGATCGACGACCGTCCCGGGGAGCGGGTTGCCGTCGTGGGCAGCGTCTTGCTCCCGGGTGGGATAAAAGCGCGTGTGGTGCCTCTTGCCACACACGACGATGCTCAGCCTGGGCTGGTATGAGTCGCCAAAGTGCGCAAAAGCCGCCTTTAGCTGGGCCAACTCGTGCTTGCGCACTTGCACGAACTGACTCTGCGGGGGGTGCATCAAGGGGGCGATCAAATCGCCAGGAATGTCCACGTACCTCGGAGACTCCGTCACGAAACATGATGACGCGTTCGGGCAGTTTTCCGTGGTTACGAGCCTTGTACAGCTCAAAGCGAGTCACGAACAGGTCTTTCACAACGGTGTCGGTATCTTCACGGTCAATCTGGGTCACAGCGAGGTTACTGGAAGACCACATATGCCTTTGATGAAATTTGAATACCTCAACTTTGCTCTTGCGTATCGAAAGTATGGCCGGATACTGTGCAAAATGCTGGTCAATGCTTGCGACCACCGCCACGATGGATGCTGAACCATATCCGGTCAGGCCCACATCCCAGCCCAGATAAGGGATGACTTACGCGTTCCCTCTGCAGAGAGCCCCTTTGCAGGATGCGTCACATCCATGCCCATGATCATCGTCGGCGCCCTCTTCAGCCATTCTCCGCTGTTCGCATCCAGTGTGTGATTGATGCCGCCCAGCTTCATGTTGACCTTCAACGCGACGTTGGCGTAGTACTGCGGTCGACCCTTGTCTCTCTTGACTTTTTGGGACTGCATACAGACGGTGGCGATATCGAGTTCGATATCGCAGACCCGCTTGAGACCGTTGTAAATCGACTCGTCCTCGTTGGATAGCATGATGAGGACGAGCTGGGGCTTAGCCTGGCCGATCAGACGGACCATGGCCTGCTTGATTTGCGCGATCGCATCCTCCCTAAAGTGATCGCCTCTCTTTTTGGGTGGCAGTGAGACCGTCGCACACGCATTCTCTGCCAACGGCCGCATTTGCATACCACTCTTGTTGCACATTGCACAGAACCCGTTGACGATGTTCCGCAGCATCGGGTCCTTGGCATCTTGGAAGTCGTCTCTCTCACCATCTTGGATCACGAGGACAGCCCACCGGTCCAGGCCTGCACCCACTGCAAACTTCACGTCGCGAAGATTCCACGATGCACGCGGATCGATATCGGCAGGTGCGTTCTGCCGGTAAGCCAAGCCCGGCTTATCCAACACACGTCCAGGAACAACAGCCATCTCCGTTCCAACGTGGATTCCAAATGAATCCAGAAGTGGGTTTCCATTTCCGAAACCGAGCATGTTGACACCGCGATGGACGATTTCTTCAGCATTCTCTTTCGGTGGCCGGCAAGCCACGTCAAGCATCGCTTTGGCATGCTTGGGATCGGCGAGTTTCCCCTTGAATGCCCCGTCGGGGAGGATGTCGCAGAGTTCCTGAGGGTAGAGGCTGCCGTCGGGGCCTTCGAGAAGCTCCAGCTCGGGGCGCTGTAGATTGATGCTATACTCTTTTGTTTATGTGAGTCAAAAGTATCGAGTCAGATTGATCGTCCCTACTGCGCCTGTAGTACTCTTGTATTGTGACATTTCCGAATGGGCGAATGTTGACCCTGTGCTGAAGGGCAGTTTTCTTGGATACGCCGTGTATCATCACGATCCGGTCATTGTGCGTCGTCCTCACCCGCACTTGGGTTCCGAAGGCGCCTATATCGCCTCTGGTAAATCGGCGGTATTCATTCATGGCATCCACAAAGTTTTGAGGCTTGTAGAACGCCGCATGGCATGCATTGACGTTCACCATCAATTGTTGATGGGCAGGCCGAACAGAGACGTAAAATCCCTCCCGCGCCGCAAGCCCTCCTCCGATGTCTTTAGGGTCTGGGGAATCAAAGAAAAGCCGTTGGTCTGGATGCTTCTTCGGATTATTCTCATCGTCACGGCCAATCTTGACTCCCGGCCGTGACGTATGTGCGGTCAAGACCAGGTTCAGTGCGGAAAGGACCTTGGCAAGTGCCTGGGAGTCGACAGGCCTCCCCGCAAGGCATCTGTAAACAGGCGACATCAGACAAGTGTGCGACGTCATTGACGGCGGAATACTCTTTCAACGTCTTCTGGTCGACTTCTTCTTCAAACGTGAGCGTGAAGGTGTACTGGAGCCCTCCCTCGGCAGGCGGCTCATTCTCATCCTCTTCATAATACGGACCCCGTATCATTAGGGGCTCCCGGCGCAAAAACGACGCGACGAGCCTCTCCGCGTTATCGTGAGCCACACGGCCGGGCAGCCCAGCTTGCGCCCACTCTGCGCTCTGCTCCGCGAGCCGAAACACACGGTGCTTGTTGCGCGGCTTAAGCATGTTGTTGCGTAGACCCGGGACCTCGATCGCTACGCGGTACCGGTAGATCTTTCCCTGCACATCCACGGGAAAGTAGTTGGCGCGGAGTGCGATCGGTCTGCCCTGCGTGCCGTAGCCAGGCCGAAGGGGAAGACCGCCGGTAGCATCCACTGCGCTGGGTGGATTCTTGTTGAGACGCGCGACGGCAGCCAGGTCGGAACCATCTCTGACGCGGGCATCGACTGTACTAGGTTGATCCTGCATAAAGATGCTATAGGCGCCGGTGAGCGGCGGGCGACGGCGGGGTGTGGAAAGAGGGACTGACGTTGCGCCGGGTCGTCCGCCTCTGCCTCTGGGTGCCCCCCGAGGTGCGAATGGCGCGTTGAAGCCTCGTCTCGGGGGCCCTTCGGAGTGGCCCCTGCCCCCGGCTCTACCGCTGCTGCCGCTGTGAGGGGAGGGTGGTCGTGCTCGGGATGGAGGCTCTCCGCGCCCTCTGTTTCCGCGTCCACCACGCACAATATTCCAATTAGAGCTGCTCATTGCTAGTCGTGTGATGAATGATCGGGGTTCGGTGTGGATCTGGATGAGTGCTGCGGACAGACTCGGATGGCGCGGCGACACAATCATTGCGGTCCAGAAATGGACCCCTATGCCATAATATCGTCGGCCGGGACAGTGGCCGGAGATCAGAACAGTCGTCAGAACACAGGCGCTCCGGGAACTTCCCGTGCCCCCCCGCGCGGCTGTTCACGGGCACGCCTCACCAGCTTCACCTTTGCACCGTACGGCCGGGGTCGCCATGAATCACATGTCAGACGCAGTGGCTCGGAAATCAGTCGGGTGAATGATTCGGGAAAGAGTACTGTAGGGCGGAGAAGAAAAAGGCCAAATTGACTTCTATACGAGTACACATCACGGGTCAGGGTGTAGAATACAGACATGGACACAGGGAGCGGAATCTGCAATGATGATGATGATGGTGGGTGATACAGATGTGGCGGGACGGGAGCGGGTATAAAGAGTGGCATAGGTATCAGGAACTCGACAAGCCTACCGGAAAATGGTCTAACAACGGCGGCAACAAATAATCAGCATCGCCAGTGACGGAAATAACGAACGACGTTCACACGTCGGCGCGGAAGGAAGCAAAGGGTCAAAGAATTTCCTGACTAGAATCCAGCTCGCCAGGCGAAATCGATGGGCGTTTTGATATACGGGCGGAAGCGGACACGTCGCGGGCGGGAAGACGGAGTTAGTCCTCCTCAGGCACCTCACATATGCTAGACAGCGACTGCTTGCGGGCGTGGCCGCGAAGACTGGCACTGCTGCACCTTCGATGGTGCCCGGACGTCCTTCGCTGTGTGGACTGGGCGACGCCCGCGGCGGGCAGGCTAAGCGAGGGAGTGGGACCATTGTTGAGCGGAAGCACGGGCGTGATCTCCTCGAGCGAGGAGATGGAAGAGTTCGGAGACGCGCTGTAGATGATGTACGGCTCTTCCTCCTCTTCCACGCAGGGAAAGGGGATGGCGGATGCCTGGGTGCCTGTATCCTGATAAGAAAAGGGGCAGGATGATTTGGTGGAGCGGCCAAAGATGGGCTGCGAACAAGCGGTCAAGGGGGATCGGTAGAGCGGTGCGGGGCACGCACGGAATCCTTGAGTGTGTTGGTCTCCCTCACCCACTCGGTGACACGTCTGACCCATTCCCGCTGCTTGAGGAACTCGATGCGCTCGCGCCGCTGTGCGGCGGACTCGACAAAGTTCTTCTGCCTTCCGCGGGCGTCGTAGGCAGGGGATGGGTTGCTGAGGGTGTTATTGGGGGACATGGGCGCGGGTGCGTCGTAGGCAAGCATGACAATAGAGCCGGGACGGCGTCAAGGGGTGTCAGATTTATATACTACCACATTTATTGAGGGGGTCTAGATCGCGCTCGTGTGGCTGTGCATAAATGTCTAGGATGAGTCATCCACTGTATGGCCGCGTTACAAAGTCGCGTTACATAAGCCGCACTGGCGCCTCTGACCTTGCCTTGAGTCCCTCCGCCATCCCTGCAAAACTCTTCTGCAGCCCACGCCCGAGGAACAGCCGGACGATATACGCCAGCACCCCGCTGAACACCCCGATCGTCTCGTACCGCGTCTTCTTTCGCCCGTCCTCCACCACCTCCACCAACGCCTGCCATCGCACCGTACGCATCAGCCACGTCGGGAAGTCTAGGTTTTCCCATGCACACCGGTAGTTGTCCGGGTCGAACGTCGTGATCACCTCGAATGCTGCGTTTGCGGGGAATAGCCTTGGGGGGTCGAACGAAGGGGGAATGTGCACCGGATACATGTATATATGCGCTCCGACACGTGGTCGTTGCTCGGGGAGACGCTGCTTGGACGCGTCCACGACGTACATGTTCCGCCTGTGCGCATCAGATTCAAGCCTCGAATTTATGTGCGACATACACAAATGGGTTCCTGTGAGTGATGCGGTCAAGACGTGCCGTCACTGGGTGGTCCACGTACCACTCGTGATACGAGCCCCAGTCCATCAGGACCTGCCACACGACGTCGCGGGGTGCATCGATCGTTATCGACGCGGACGGGGCGAAGACGGCACTCGAGACGAGGGGAGGAAGACCTTGAGCGCTGGATGACATGGTGTGAAGCGGCCAAGGATCACATAAGCCAAAGTTTGAGGATCGATCGCTTGTCTGACTGCCACGAATGCCGTCCGCGCTCGCTGCCCAGCTTGCTGCGTCGACGTCGCTGAACGCGTCGTTGCTCACGGACAGGTCGACAAAGAGGCACACAGAGTCATATTTATTCACTGGCCGTGATGCCGACCTCCCTGACCTCGACGCCCTCCATGCACTCGCCTCCTTCGCTTTCTCCCAGCTCCGCTCCCTCTCCCCCGCATTCGCCTCTCAGTCGGCCAGGGTCGGCGCAGACGGTACCCGCGTCCCGGTCAAATTCGAGCACTCATTGTTCTCCGATGCGGCCAAGACCCTCGACCGCACCCTCCAGACGCCAGATTTCAATGCGAGCCTCGACCAGACTATCAACGCGTTTCTCGCTCTCCTCGGCCCTTGGCTCATGGAACCTCCTTCTAGCAAGGTCCTGGAGTGGCTCGTGAGACGTTTCAGGCGAGTTTCTCCAACTTACAAATGAATGACCTCTAACCTTGACCAGGATCAACGAATTCAATGTATCCGCCGTCCTTGCCTTATTTTTGCCATACCACGAGTCCCCGCACTTTGTCAAAATGCTTTCAATACTGCACATTCAGTATGTACTTGACGAGCAAGGCCACTAGGTGTTACTGATGCCATCCAAGGCTGAATTCTCCCTTTGCGTTTCTACTCCCTTTCAAATCAGCGGCAAAACCAGTGGCACGTGGTACATTGGTCAAGGCGATGATGGCAAACACGGAGCTTGCGCGTTTCGTCGCCAGCCTTGTGCCCGACGCAGTCAAATGTACCATCACTACTGTCTGATGTCTCTCCTACTCACCATCATCCTAGGCTCGCATTCACATCGCACATTGCTTGCATTTCATGTCGCTACAATGAACGATTACATTTCTAGCAGTCAATCTCTGGACGAGGGCACCCTTGCGTTCATCTTACCTTCTTTTCTCACACCACTCCAGTCTTCCCAGAGAGATCTAAACCTCATGGTGAGTCGTTCCATTGCTGAGCTTTGTTGTATCTTACACATATTTTAATTTCAGCTCGGAAGCTTTTTTCTGCTATGCACACTCTCGCAGAGGGTAAATCTAAAGCCCGCTGCCATATCGGTCATCATAAGCGCAATGGCTACTCAAGCACGCGCCATCCAGAACGCAACCAAGGATCGTTCTATCACCACTCACTTCTTAAAGTCTGCCGTAGTCGTCTGTTCATCGCAGGAAATTGTTCCGGAATTCCCTCTCAATGCAAGCCAAATATGCATCAAGTTGTCGTATGTCGTTTCTATATTTTGTCTCAGAATGTCGTCGACATGACTCATGTAGTGCGTTTGCCGACGAAGTAAGCAAGATGCTAGAAGTCATCGGTGTACACCACTTTGTCCTTCCGCTCATTCAGTCCTTGCGTGAACGGTACGCATATATTCGCGTCTTCTGTGGCCATACCCTAACATTGGCGCAGAGTTTACGAAAATCGTGTTTCGGCTCTGTTCTCTGCTTTGATAAACGCCCCGAATACACCCTCTGTCGTGGTCAAAGGACTGGCGCGTATTCTGGTAGAGCTTGCTGCCTTGCCACGCGATACAGAGTTGGAGTCGGACGTAGCCGAAACGAGAAAGAAAATCGTCGACGCTGCCCGCTCGCTACTTTCTCTCGTGCATCAGCGTCATCTTGAACTATTGCGGGACATTGCAAATGACGTACTTTCTGATGCGGGCGTGAAAGCTGGCGAGGTAAATGAAGATAAGAAGGAGCGCAAAAAGATGACAAACGAGCTTTTGACGTCCTTTTCTCTGGTGAGCCAATTGTCGTTTGTCGATTTCAGACCTGAAGACAGGAACGAAATTAGACACACCCGTTAGCCGAATCTAGCAACATCAACGAGATGGTGGTTGCGTCCGCGAGTACTTCAAAGGATGCGCGGGGCGTCGCTGTGGGCAAAATGTATGCGGTGTTGCAATCCACGCAAAATACGTTGTCCACCCCCGATTTAGTTTGTGTTCCCTACTTGGTCTCTCTCCCGGGCTGATGGCGTGCTAGGCGTCTATCCAATCAGCATTACTTGGTCGGATCTATGACACTCATGCAGGGGTATTGCAAGCCCTGTATGCTTCTTCTGAGGCGTTCCTATCAACGGTCGCTTCAACGACCCCACCTCAACAGCTGCTGGACATCATTACGTCCCAGCTGACACCCATGCCCCCTACTCGTGCCGTTTTGCGTGCCCATGTGGCATTTCTCTCTGGCCCGTTCGTCAAGGCGAATCCTAATCTTACCTCAACCGTCCAGCAGACTGCACTGTTCCCGTTCTTGCTGGCCTCGAAGGCCAAGTTCAAGACGGCGCGTAGTGTGTGGGAAGCGGTGAGAGACAGCGATAGTTTTGGTTCGGGATGGCTGCAAGGATGTGTGGACATGTGGGATCAGGCGTCGCTGTTAGGAAAAGACGATATGGAAGCTGACAAGGATGATGGTGACGATGGCACTCAGAAGATATGCGAGGTTAATTTGGCAGTCGCCAGTAAAATAGCGGGTGAGTAGTTCTTTACACAGGCCATGTTCGTACGCTTGACATATGGGGGCGGTTACAGAGAACATCCTCAATGCAGATGACAGCAACCAGGACATTACCGTTCTATTGTCAAAACTGCATGACCCCGCGTCGCATGCTCGGGCACTGGCATACTTGGTTTGCCGTGCACTCCTCACACAGACTTCGGGCAATCAGCAGATCTTACTGGCGCACCGTCTCATACGCGCAATGCGTCCGATCCTTTTGGAAGCGAGCGATGACTTGAGTTTGGAGCAGGTTCGTGAGATCCTAACACATCTCATTGAGGATCTACCGCTCATAGTGATCTAGGCGTCGGATGTGCATCAGGTAGCCATGAAAGTCGTCGCGAAACCTGGAGGGCGGCACACCACCTGTGCCTTGCAGGCTTCAATTCTTGCGTTGATTTCTACTCTTGCTGGCCCTCCCAAGGTCTCCGCAGCGTGGGTTTCGGTGATTCCTTCGGTATGTGCTTCGCGGTTTCGTGTCGTCATGTGCCGGATCTGATGCACCCAAGGCGGAGCAAATCTCGAGTGATCCAAGCCAATGCTATGTATCGTTAATGCAAGAAATATATGCTCTCGCGTCCGCTCACGCAGGCAACGCGCCTACCTCGCTTTCAATGTCTGTTTTGCAAAGGCTGTTCCTCAGTCTCAGAGACGGTTCGCTGGCCTTCCTCCTTGGTATTCTCCTCGCGTCCTCTCCTTCTCTGGAGGGAGTCAGGACACACGCCCTCTTGCATGTCCTTGCGTTTGTCCGTGGCCACGCTGGTGCGAGCACTATTGATTTTCAGACTGTGGTCCCGTCCTTGATCGCCATCTTGGTGGACCCACGGAGTGACAAACGCGACCGTGCCTTAATCCTGCAGAGCATCTCATTCCTTGACAGTACGTCCGAGAAGAAGCATATGTATGGACTGGATACTGTGTATGGACCAGCGTCATGTGGGTCTTGGGTTTTGCCGCGCAGACGATCGCTCACGAACACCCTACAGCGCAGCTGCAGTACGTCGACACCAATGATCTTTCTGTCTACATCAAGGCGCTTGTGAATGTCAGGGACCAAGTGATTCAGGATGCGGCCTACGTCCAGGTGTTCCATCAGGACCACTTTGGAAAGACGAGTACCAAGTAGGGCATTAGTCCGTCACTTGCAATCTGATACTGACAGTTCTGTGTAGGTATCGGCGCCGGGTCTTGTGCTTTCTACTCTCGCACATCATCAGCCATCCCTTGCCGTCCGCTCGCATTGCGCTGCTCCGTTCCATCGAGGGTGTCACCGAATTCACTAAATCACAAATGTTGTTGCCAGTCATGAAGGAGGTGACGCAAGATCCGGGTTCGATTTCTCAGACGTTTGAAGGTTCCGCGAAGACGTACACCTCGCTCGTTGTCGCGGGCTTCCTTACCGTCCCCCCGGCTGCCCTGCAAAATCGAGAATATAGCGAATTCTGGCCCACGTTCCTTTCAGGGCTGCGTGTCTATTTCCGTGCCAGTATGTTCGGTTTAACAGGACGGCTGGTCACATAGGCTGATGACAAGGGCTTGACAGACTCAGATACCTCAGCGCGGGATCTGTATGCGAATGCCCTCGAGGAGAGGATCTTTGCGCATCTCAGTATGGACAAACAATCCGAAATTTGTGCGCTCTTGCTCGAATCTGCCGCCGAGGGTGGCGAGACAGTGAGTAGGCGTCATTAGAATGTCTTTCCGGTGGGCTCATATGTCGCGCCTCAGTATCTGGCATCCCGAGCGCTGGTCGGAAAGCTTATTATCGAAAACGTTCCACTGATCATCCGCCTCCTTTTCCGATTCCGACCGGACCGCGTCGAGAGCGAAGCGCCTGTCAACAAGCGCGCCAAGCTGGACCAGTATGGAGCGTCATTGATCGCGTACGTGCGCACTGCTGATGCCATCTCCTAGAGCACCGCAGGAATTCGAGGTTCACAAGCTCCAGGCGCTGAGCTCGCTCGCGGAGGTGCTTGGGACGATGGAAATCCCGGGGTCTCTGGACTTGATGACAACCCTCTTGGAGACGCTCAACAGGATTGTTCGCTTTGATCCCTGGGGACCATCGGACACGGGCTACACCTGCCAGATGCTGATGGCCGCGATCGACAAGAGCGCGAGCAAAGTCCAGGACTCACCGACAAGGTCGATGCGTTTGGATGTCTTGGTTGAACTTATCAGAGGTGCGTACGATTATCCTGCGGTCCGTCGAGATTGACGAGCCTGGGCAGTCACCGATAATCCTCAGACATTCCACGAGGCGCTGTTGTTGATCGCCAAGCTCGCCCGGCTCACCCCTGACTCTGTTCTTCACAACATTATGCCAATCTTCACGTTTATGGGGTCTAATGTGTTGCATAGAGACGATTCGTATAGCTTCAAGGTCGTCCAGAGTGTGGGTATCTTGCCGATGTTCTTCTTTCGAACGACGACTCAGTGGCATGGTAGACCATCGATAGCATCGTTCCGGTGATGGTGTCGTCCTTGAAGACAAAACATTTGACCGGTCTCGACTTGTATGTCGGTGCGAGGGATTTCCTGCGCATCTTCACGGACGCATCGAACCATATTCCCCGGCACCGACGGCAAAAGTACGTCGTTTCAGAGAGATAATCTGTTTCACTCATGGGATCTGTCCACCAGCTTTTTCGTGCATCTCACGCAAGTCCTTGGAGCACAGGCATTTTTGGCACCGGTCTGCATGCTGTTGATCGACAAGGTGACCAACCGCGCGAGCCGTCAGACTCCGGAAGAAGCGCAGAATACCCTCTCACTCCCTACGTCATTGTTGCGGCATTTCGATCGCCCGAGACAACTATTCGTGAGTCGCCGAGGCTATGCCGGCCACGGAGTTTCATGATGTATCCTAGGTACTCACCGAGGTGCTCAAAGAGTGCATTCGGCTGAGATACCAGCTAATGGCTTCCGACACTGCCGGACCTGCGTTTTTGGATTATCCGCGGTGAGTATGGGCGCCGTCTTTCCTCGCAGTTGTTGAGACTGCTCTAGCGATGGAGAGCACTCTTCATCGACCTCTGCCACGTTGAAACGTCGCATACAGGCGCTTGTCATGTTCGCGAGCACATCCTTGGCACCTTCGGAGCCCGATGCGATCAATAGCGATGATGGCGGCAACACAACTGACGTCATGACCCATCTTTTGGACCTAGCCACGCCTCCAGCGGGGCAGGCCCCCAATGACGACGCAGTGGCGATCGTCACTGTCTCCCAAACGGCTATCGAGCGTATCATGACTGTCATATCTGCGCGGGAATTCTTGGACGCTGGACGTACGATGCTGACGATCAATGACACGAGGGTATTGTCTTTTTTTTAGCGTCCCCTTTGTCATTCGTGCTCAATATGCATAGATCAAAGAAGGAGCGCTCGGCGTGCTATGTTCCCGAATTCCTCTCGTCACGCACACGTTGCGTCAAGAGTGCCAGGCGACGATGATCCAGGTGATTGAGCTCGTCCGGGGTATCATTGAATGTCAATCTGCAGGTTCATTGATTGAATCTGCGCTTGCGGCGTTAAAAACATTGGGATCGACATGTTGTCAAGGCGAGGAAGTGGCGCTGCTGTCGACCCTGCCACATATTCTCAAGGTGGTGCGGACGCGGACGTGTGCTGCGGCAGCTGTGTCGGTTTTGCCATACTATGTGTGAGTTGCAGCGTCATCCTCCTGCGGTGCTATGTCGGTCTGATATGGTTGGATAAGTACTGCTCTCGGGCCACGGATTATTCCTCACTTCAAGGACGTCACTCAGGAATGTATCTCGATTCTCCGCGAAGGTCTCAAAGGGAAAACACGTGCGTATCTGATTGTGTCGTGCCATCTTCATGCCGCTAACCGGAAATCGTAGCGCTTGCAAATGCAGGAGAGGCCGCCCTTGCCACACTCGACAGTCTCTTGTCGTCGCTGCCCGCCTTCTACGGGGCAAACGAGCTGACGGAACTAGCGAAGCTTTATGTGGACTACAGCACCACGTCGACCGCGCAAAATAACCCCCTAGCGGGTCTGAGTAAGGCAATCTCGAAACGGGTATCGGCTGAAGTGTTGCTTCCCGTGTTATGTGAGCTGTGGCCCAACGTTAACAAGGCGCAAACCAAGGTATGCGCCGCGCCGACCGTTTGGCACGAGATAGTGACAAGATGGCACATTAGCACGACGTCAACGCCATGATCGGATACTTTGTGTTGCTCAAAAGGGCTCTGCATGCCGCTCCGCGCCCGGAAGTGTCGGACAGCTTGCGACCCATATTCAAGGTGTTCGTTGAAGCGTTCGACGTGAAGATGGTACACGGCTTGACAGAGGTCAGTGTGTTGCTGTGATCGTAGGATAGCCCTCGAATGATGTCTACTAGGGCAAGCCTCATGTGATATCGGCGTTCATCGAACTCGTCGTGAAGCTCAATGAGAGCACGTTCAGACCGTTGTTCCGACGCTTGCACGATTGGGCGTTTGCAGACGAAAAAGGTGATTCAGTGGTAATTGCATTGGACAACAGCGTTAACCTGTACATGGCAGGGACGGACGAGAGGAGAGTCACTTTCTGCCACGTATACACGGCCTTGCTTGACTACTTCAAGGTATATCGCCGCGATCGTGGGGTGCAGCTCGCTAATCGACTGTCCGCAGGGGCTGATGAATCCCTACATGTCTATGCTCCTGCGTCCACTCACCGAGGCACTGCAATCGTTCGGTTCTTCCGGGAGAACCGCCCCGACGGACCTTGTACTGTGGTCAGGGGTGATGGGCGTGTTAACAAAATCCCTTGAAGCCGACGATGGAGGTACGTTTGGTCCCACGGATCACCGGCTCACCCCGGTTCGATCTTGACTCCTTTTTACAGTTTTCTGGCGGGAAGATAAACTGGCCGCCCTTCTCCCGCATATGATGCGACAGGTACCCGTTGCTGGGCCTTCATCTCCGCCCCCTTCCATCTCAGGCGCACCATCCTCTGAGACGGAGCCGAAAACACCACGACAGCTTCTGATGTCGTGTCTCCTCGCCGTAACGGCGCTCCTTCCAAATACGTCCTCCGACTTGCTCAAACATCTCAATCTCGGCCTTCTCATGCACACGCGTTCCCAGGACGTGCGCGTATGTCTCCTGGCGCTCGAGTGCACGACGGCGATATGGAAAGCGGAGGGTGGCAAGCTGATCGGTACATTTTTAATGTCTGCTGTCTTCCCCTCCATGATTAAATTCAATTTTCTAGGGTTCGTCGGCGAGACAGCGACGTTTATCGCCGAATGTGCCGAAGACGAAAACGACAGCGTCGTACGCGAGGCGCACCAGCTTAAAGACGCGGTCGAGAGCGTGGCAGGTAACATCGGCGGTTTGTAGTATGTACCAGGAAAAAAAATAGCAAAAGTACGCGTGCAGCGTTTCCGCGAGTCTCAGCGATCTGACTTTGTGAAACTATCATGATGAGCGCTCTCCGTTGACGACTATGCGGGGCGTGCTCTTTGACAATCGAAAAATGGCACGCGATTTCATTCTCTCCCAGCATAGTGAAGCTCAGGCTGTGCTGATTGATACTGCCGCTGCAGCCATGACGTCACTCATTGGGAGGAAATGTTTAGAAAGGTAGATAATAATAAATCCATTATTTGAGTAGAAAATGGTAGAAAACAAATTTACAAATTTATTCAAATATTTGAAAATTATCCGCCACTTGCCGGGGGAGGCAGATCATGATGAAGAGCCAGATCTTCTCGGAGCGGATCGCGTACCCCAGGTCGATTTGTATGCGAACCATTCCTTGGTGTAATACCTGTGTGCGGTGTAAGGACAGCACAGGTCTTAGCGGGAAACACAGCTAGATCTTATCTGCATCAGTAAATTCACAATTTACTTTTTGATCCTTTTTGCACTTTTATCAGCTTTTCTAGGCTTTTCTGGTGCCACTGAAAAGTCATTGATGCACCACTCCAGAAAAGAACGGAAAAGCACGGAAAAGCAATCAAGCACTGTCACAAAGCAGCTTATATAATGCAAGTATGCTGGCTGCAGATGCGGGAATCGAACTCACGACTTCCCAACTTGCCAAAAACGACATTACATCACGCCCAACCGTTAGGCTAAGCCAATCCATCAGAAGTGCAGACAAGATAATATATAAATGGTATTTTTTGTCTTTTAAATTTTTCTGCAAGTCCGCTAACCGGTTACCGCAACCTTTTTTTTTCCAACCACAGACTCTTTCCTCAACCAAGTTCCCTACAACACCGTGTGCCCCACCAACCCCTGATTACCCTCCACAGCCCTGGGCTCCCAGCTCCATGCTGTCTTCACTGTACCCTCAAAGACTCCTTATTGTGCCAGCATGCACACACTGCTGCCCTTTATCTGTGTCATCATCACAAAGTGGTCTGTCCTCACCCCTCCATGCCCCTGAGCTCACCCCCTTGTAGCCATCTCTACTTTAATTGCCCCTCCCCTCCCCACAGACCTGATGGATGACCTAGTGCTCAACCTCGTCACTGCACTCCCCTGGGCCACTGAGGGTACATTCAAAGTGGACACAGATCACAGAGGAGATCACAAGACTGACTGCATTGGCAGGGCAGGTCGCAATGGATGCACGTGCGCTGGCACATGACGATGACGCAGTCCTCTGGGCCACTGAGGGTACATCCAAAGTGGACACAAATCGCAGAGGAGATTCAAGACTGACTGCATTGTCAGGGCAGGTTGCAACGGATGTGCGCATGCTGGCACATGATGATGGCATGGTGGTGGTCCCACCACATCCACGACAACACCACCACTGTTCAACCACCACCACTGTTCAGCCACCACCACCATCCAGCTGATACCACCATGAGCAGGATGATGATGGCGACAACCCTGCTGCACGCAAGCCACAATCACCCAGCTGCTACCATGATGACAATAATGCGATGGTGGGCCCACCATCATCATCGCAGCGGTGACATACATGCCACTGCACCCCACCCATTGCCCTTGTGGCGACGACGACGACCACTCGGTGACAGATCCACTACCACCACATTGACGCCACCACCACTGCAGGCCAGTCACACGACGACGATGACACCACCACCCAGCCGCTATCACAATGGTGACATGGCGGTACCACCATCAACACAGTGGCAACATACGTGCCACCCCATCCGTCACCCTTATGGTGACAACAACAATGCGGTGGTGAGCCTATCATCGCCACATCGACGACAACACCACCATCAGCATGACAGCGACGATGATGACGCTGCTGCCACCATACACAAGCCACCTCCCCCAGCCACTGCCACAATGCCATCGCCAACAATGACCACAACGTGGGGGCAGGCTGCCATCACTACGATGATGACGGCAACACAGCAATAGGTTTACCCCCACCATTACCGCAATGGCAATGTGTGTGCCACCGCACCCCACCTGTCGCCCTTACGATGACAACAATGACGACGATGACGCACTGTGGGCCATCAACACCCAGCCCTACCACGACAGGGACAAAGACGAGGTTGCAGTCGCTGGTGGCAGGCTCATTGCCATAGTGGCGACAATGATGGCCCAGTGGTGGGCCCACCAGCATGATGACACCGCTGCCACCACTGCTGAAGTACAGCCAACACCGCGCAGCCAACATGACCACCACTGGCACCATGATGACAACAACAACATCAATATGGTGGCAGGCCGGGCCCTACCACGATGACGATGGCACAGTGGTTAGGCACCTCTGGTATATTCGAGTTTAATCCCGACAGCCTTATGTGTGAGCATAGTCGAGCTGTCTGCTACTATCAAAGCCAGCTAGTATACTAATAACTCAAATACAGAATGCTGTTGCCTCAAGGCTTCCTATCATCTGCTTCCAAAACTGAGCCATCCAACGATACCCCTTATATCCGATTTCATCAGTCTCGCAGCAATGCCACACCCTGGCCTACCGCTTATACCCGATTCGCTGTCTACTTACTGGCCTCGCTCTATGGACCACCTTTCATTTACTATGTCCACTCCCTACCACTTCCTCTTCATATATCATCAACGGATCTGTCTGTCCCTGATTGTTTCCCTCCATAGTCAGATCTATACCCCATTTGCTCCTGCCATCCATTTCTGTTCCCTCATTGGCCACTGATTTTGTACTTGTGGCATCTTTTGAGTCAGACTGGGTGCACTTTTCGTCGTACACCACATGCTTTAATGAAATTTTGGGTTGCTTTTCGTTCATGCTTTTGTGAAAATTACATGAAAAGCTGAAAAAAAGGCAATAAAAGTAAAGGGGATCTACTTATCTTACATCAGTAACTTTACAAGCGTCTAATGTTGACTAATTTTCGGCTAATGTTAGCTAATGCAGCTCATCCAGCTTATGGTGACAGCCTTAGCGCATTCTAGGCTAATTTTGGAATACACATGTTCTATTGTTCCTTGAAAAGTACGAGCAGCATGCTCAGTTGCATAAGCTGCATAAGCTGCAAAGCCCTG
>JBBPKG010000397.1:0-18780 GCA_038089115.1 Fistulinella cinereoalba | reverse complement strand
AACAGAAACAAAAAAAAGATAGCACCCCCCCCCCCCCCCCTCTTCCCCCCTCCCCTCCCCCCCCCCCCCCCCCCCCCCCCTTTTTTTTTTTTTTCTTTTTCTCATGTGGCGTGCTGCTAGCATCAGCATGTGATTGTGATGTCACCTAGGGAGTACCCAAAACTAGTATGGAAGCGTCAGTCTTTTTGTTTGATTCTACTTGTGCTATGCTGACCGTTGTTGTCAACGATAGCCACGCCGGACCATTGTGCACTCCTGGCATCGTTACGTACCTGAACGGCCACAGGTTTGGTTTGGGGCCTGGGCATATAGCATTCAACCATCTCGGTGGTATGGTTTGGCACGTATGGTTGTCAAGCAGAGCACCTCCTGTATCACGGTCGTTAAATGAACATCATGTTCAGATGTGCATGTGAATTCTGCTTTGAGTATGTGATCTATTAGACTATTGACAACGTTCGCCCTCATGTGAATGGGACCAAGCACGCTTTACAGCGATAACGTGTTCTCGGAGGACTGTGTACCAGTAATAACATGTTCTGTAGGAAGAATAAACAACGACGTTCCACGTAGACGAGCTATGTACTTTGATTACGGATGAAATTCCTAGGTCTACAAAACGGATTAGTGCCTCTTTCTAAGGCGGCTTGAATGTAGCAAGCTTTGTAGCTTGCAGCAACAATATCGCGCAAAGTTTATCTCGCGGCTGCTGCTGAAAGCACTGGTAGAGCACGAAAGTTTTGGGTTCGAAGTATTGCATACACGTTAAAATGTGGTACCAAGAAATGATAATTTCGGCAGCGCGCGTCGACGCGTGGTCCATCAGTTCGTCTTTTCATCCCATCTATTGAACCTATCAGCACTAGGGAAAACGGCACCCAGGCCAACGATTCATGCACTCACAGGTCCAAAAATAACTTCCACAGCACAGAAAACAAGACGCTTTGTAAAATATTGCTGCATATCCGAGTCTTGAGGCCACGACCAAGTAAACCTTTGACGCCGTCGACAGCAATCACTTCACGTGCAGCGTCAACATAGCTGATGCGACTGGCGTTGACTTGGCGGTAAGTCTTGAGCACACGCAGGGAGTTCGATACACAAGTGGAAACCAGGGAGGCTGCAAACCCCATGAATGCTGAGCGAAGTAATTTCTCGAGAAGGGTAGTAGATGGAGGAAGTTGGGTATCGAGGAGGTTGTACACCCCAAACCACTAGATGGAACGAAGTTGACACAATCCTGGCATGTACAGCAAAAGCATATAGGATACTAACAGGATAGTAGTCCACAAACGAGGCTGCTGCTGCCCCTAAAGCGCCGTACCACAGAGAGGTAATCCCATGTTGTTTGACCTAGGAAAGGGATCAGCATTCAAAATGGTGCGCTCGCCAATAGAAAATGATTAACCCTGGCCCTAAGCAATGCGATAGCATCCTTGCCCTCAGTTTGCAAGGTCGTTTTGACTGTATCGATTGGCATCAAGATAATCCTGGAAGACGCGCCCACCAAGCTCGCAAACAGGGTTTTGATAAGCGTCGGGAGTTCCCTCATGACGGAGTTACTCGCCAGCAAGGCGAGGATACCAACATTGGCGGCGGTATCAACAAAGCGCGACACCGGCCCTTGAATGAGCGCGAAAGGAAGGCCTCTATAAAACCTCGTCCAACCACCGTCCGCATAGAGTGTCTGTACTGCCTTGGTGCTTGACGATCCGTAGCGATGTTGGTAGTTTACGATTGTCCGGAGGGGCTACCAGACCACTGAATATTGTCAATGTAGACACTGATGTCTATTTACCATGAGGGTCAAGACCTGGAGAACCATGGCTGGATGGTGGCCAGGTTGAGTCAGTCTACTCCTTGATACGACATGATAAGCTCTCACCCGCGGCACCACTGACTCCACCACCGAGTGCCTTCTGGAGAGCATTGCCCCAGTCGAACTGCAACGTACGCCATCGGGCAGTCAGCGCCACGGAGTGCTGCTCGATGTATGCCATACTTCAATGTCATCTGCGTCTATGAACGCTTTGACGAAAAGGGCTACGATGGCGAGTGATAAGACGACGACGATAGTCTGCAATGCGACGGCCATCCATGGTCTCGTCCTTTGAGCGCCCAACTCCTCGCTGCTGCGGACGCTGCGAACTTGGGTGGGTTCGCCGCGATAAGTGGGCAAGACGCTGGCTTTCCCGAGTAAGGGCTGGTCCTCTGCAGGGGAGGTTGCTTCTTGAAACATGGTGGATCGCTGGAAAGGAGGGCAAGCGGATGGCCGAAGCCACGCATGATAGTGGCACTACCAACGTGACAAGTACATGTGAAGCAGAAACGAAGTTTCCCAATGCGTAAGAGTGTGGACTCCGAACCAACCACTGGCAAATTGGCAATGACATCGGCAGCTATATTGAAAATGGCGTAGTAATAAGTGCGTCTCGCACATTCAAATGTCATTAGCATTAACCACTGGATGGTCAGGTAGAATATTGCATGTTCATCTTGACTGTGCGGGCTGCTTGTTCTCCAACTTGAACTCGAATCGATCGATCGAATATTATACCCATTTGCAACATATTCGGAATTAGATACTGATATTAGTAAGCAGTAATCATAAGTGGCAGTGCTTGTCCGAGTCCTCTGCGATACCGAATGAGGTGACTATGGTTCTTGTTTTGGCCCCATTGAAGTTCTTCTGGGGACTCAAAGCATGCAACAAGCGGCAGTTTTGACACATTCTACAAAGGAAAATATTCCGAACGCCCCGGAGAGTTATCAGAGTTGAACAGCATCATGCAAGTTCGCTTCTCAGAACAGATTTTGCATGAACGTCATGCCACCAGTCAGTTTGGTCCATGTATACCCGTTCTGCTTAAGTGCCCTACATACTAACGATGCCATTTAGACACGATAGTACTTGTGTCTTTGCAACCCCGCCGGAGGCAAACACCATCGCGTGGTCAGTGCTACAGGCTCCTCGGTGTGCACGCAACCACGATTTCGACGGCCGGTGGGGATAGTGACTGTTGGCAGGTTCCAGTGCATGCTCTGCTGGAGCGCTCAACTCCCGTGTATAATTGATATTGCCCATCAGGCGTGGATAATACACGAGCTTCCGGTAGGCCATCTTTCCCTTTGAGGCGTCAGGGCGATGGGGAACTTCCCTTTAGTTCTCATATCTATAGCTATGAACGACAACGCGGAGGTGCCATAGGAGGCACAGTCAATATAGAACGGTTTTCGGCGTGGATGCTCGTATTTCGCGTCCAGCTAGCGCAGGTATCAATCCGGAGGTATGTCACACCGTGTAGATGGCCGACCTGCCACATGCATCATAGCAGGCACGTGTGCCCTAGACTCACGAATCCATCTCGACAAGAGGGAGGCTGGGTGCAATCAAGACAGCCGTTCAAAACGATGGCGGCTACGACAAGTACCATGTTTTCTTTGATGACTCCTGACGCAGAATACAATCCAGAGGAGGACTGGGGAAATCGCGCCTGGCAAGTGAACGCAGAAAAAAATTGTGAGTTTTCTGCTCCATGATAGATAAGCGACCTATGTCCAGCTCATGTTGCGCTGGACCTAGTCGGCCGCGTACGCCTGGCGACGGGAGAGTATGGATAGACTGCACATTCCCGTGTGGGAACTGTGGAGGAGTGCAAATCAGTGGGACAGATCAGGATATCACTGTTTATGGTGGCCTCGCTTTGCTCTGTGGTGAAATTTAACCCGGCGATAAGGGAGGACAGGAGGAGGAGCGCCTGGAGCGCGAGCGGACACAAAGGAACGACAGACTCGGACGCATTTGGGAGACAGCGAGAAGAAAGCATGGCGAGTGCAGCGGTGGGAGAATTCGTGTAAGAGTGGACCACAGCCAAGGATTCAGTACTCCGGGTGATTATATTCCCGTGTACGGACATGCATGCTCCTCATCATTACTTGTCCAGGTCAATGCGGACGATAATAACGCTTGGACTTGTGGACTTTCCAAACCGAAGCATGAGACCAGTGATGCGCTTTGACCTCGTCCACTGCCACAATCCTAGCCTATTAATATGGGGTCCCTATCCAGTGAGTGAGTATTCCATCATGCATGCGACTCAGGCACCCGGAAATCTCTTCGCCGCGACTCTGTTCCCCCTCCCTCGCTGGAGCCCTTTCTCCAACCGGGCCCGCGCCGGAAAAGGCTCGGAGCCCCCTACCATGCAGCCATTCCAACAGCCTCAGCGCTGTACTACACCCGTTCCTGAAGAATCCATCTCCGACACCGACTCTGAGCCTGACTCCGACGAGATAGGACGCCTCTACGAGGATGACGCCTTCACATGGGATGGTTCCAATCCCTGGGTGACGAACCATCAACCAGCGGCCAGGCCGTCACAATGTCAGGCTTCGAAAACATCGGTCCGCTCGACCCGCTCCCCCGTGCGGCTCGCCTCCATCCGCGCCATGCTGATGCCGGTGTCGAGACCAGTCTGCGTGGCCCTTCAAGCATTGCGAAAGCCTTCAGTAAAATCGTCGATGCCAAACGCGATCGCAAGGCCAGACGCGACGCATACCGCATCCGTTCCCAACCCCTCGGCACGGCCCGCCGCAATGCGATCCTGTCTATCCACACCACCATGTCCTGATACACAAAATGTAGCTTACATGCCAGCCTAGCTTGTAGCAATAGCTAAGGTGCCCTACTCTCTCTCTCAAGTTCCCTTACACCTGTTTTACGCTTGTACGAGCGGCCCCTCGTAAATCTTGTTTAGAAATGCATCAACGTGTTATAAAGTACCTACGATACACTCTCCTTCCCACGCGCTTTTATCTACTTGGTAGGCTTGTAAATCTTGTTCAAAATGTGGTTCCTCCCCATCCCGCGTGAGGTGGCTTGTCACGTCACACATAACTGTGGCTATCCTCCGCTCATCCGATCGGATCGGCACGTTTTCCTGCGTTCTTACTTGCATGATATCTCAAGCTCAAGTATCATCCCGACATCTGAACACACTGTCCTGTACGAGGCACCAGGTCTTATTAGCTGGTAGAGGCACTGACCCCTGAGTTGTTCGTATTCAGGTATCGTAATTTAACCATGGGATCATGCGGTGCGAAGCTGCGAACGCGTCCAATCCCTTCGCTGGCGACAACCCATTCTCGCTCATCGCCTCAGTTTACTTGGTCGACCTCGCATGACGATTAAATGCAAAATATACAACCTAAACTCGTAATTCATTCTGCTCCGCGACCTATCCTCTCAGTGACTTTGCCTCTATTCCCTGTCAGTATCAAATCGGTCGCCGTTCTACCCTTCAACCGGTCCCAATAAAGAGGTGATGAAAGTTATCTCCAGGTCGCACCTCGCATGCACGCACGCCTGGCTCTTCACTCTCTGAGATCTTTACGGAAGTAATTTACCTCCAGTACGCATGCCAGTGGGATTTATGCCACAGGGCTATTCAGGTCGGAAAATCTTGGGAAGCTTTACCCCGAGCGCCTCCGAATCGTGCTATTAGGCCGGCCAATGCCACCGGTTGCCTGCCACCCGCTTCGACCAGATCGGAACCCTATTCGACCCCGAGAATTCGTCCTTTGATGTAGTGCATCGTACTCTTTCACTGGTTGACCTCGCGGCATATCTGACCGCAATTGGACTAGTTGGGCATGCTGTCAGACTGTGACGATGATCGAACTATTTTGGGGGAACATTGGTTTTCTAGTATGCTCAATTCCAGCTGTTTGGGATGCTGTGGCCTCTGTGCTCAAACAAGCTGCGGCGCTAGAATGCACACCGACGGATCGTGGCTGAGCTTTGCATCTGGGAAACCTTGCGCGTCGCGTCCATGTTCGATTCGAGCGCCCCACTACTCCTAGCCCCATGCATTATGATCTGAGTTCCCGGTTTATATTTTCTGCTTATCATACAACTGTAGGAAACGAGGATGATGCTGTCCGGGCTATTACCGGCCTTGGGCCTGCCACGCAATTTTCCAGGCCGTAGGAGACGAGCACAACACCGGAATAATGTTTCAAGTCCAATTTTACGTGAAGACGTAGATGTTGGACGAGTATGACATGGGCCGGATCGTCTTGATCCGTAGTACTTGGACGGCTCAGGTACTGCACAAAATGACAAGTCGTCACCCATATACCTTTTTATCCGCATATACTGTAGGTGCGTATTGATGCGTGACCTCATTCGCCACGTACGCGCTGAAATAGACACGGTACCATCGCAGTTCGTAGCTATCTTGATGTAAGTCATCCCCGTGGTGCCACCTTGCGTCGCTGTGTAGCGTCCGACGAGGGTATTCAATATCACCAGTTGGTACTAACGATACTATATGTTCCGGACACATGATGGTTATAATATAATTGGCATCAGAGAGTTCGTGTCGAAGGCACCTTGAACCGCTTCAGGGTACCTATATTCACGAATGAACTGGCAAGAGTAAGGGTTGAGTCGCTGGAAGGAAGGGCCGAGGAACACTACTCAACGTGGCTCATAACATTGGGAATGAACGTCTTCCCCAGCGTCTTCGACCCGGAAGTCTGATAGTAGGTCCGCTGCTGAAGAAGCCCCGGCAGCACAGGAGTTCCATGACCGCGTCACACACGGTCACAGCGACCTGAAAAGACAGAGGTATCAGAGACAAGCACGACGACGCACTGCTGTGCGTCTTGTCTCAGAAGGCATACCGACGTGGCGGCGCCGATGACCGCTATGATGCATCCCGCAACCGCCCGGACGATGATCGTAAGGACAGCTCCAACACACGAAAACACTGCACCCTTTTGATGTGGGCAGGTGAGGAATTGCTGGTTCTGCCAGGGTAACGTACGCACCATGATGGAGAGACGTAGAAGAGGTTCAAGGAAGTGCTACCATGACGATTTGTCATTGACAGTTGGCGGCGAGTCGGTTTAGATAAGATAAGATAACCGGCGCCGTCTTTGTCGTGACTAAGTTGCTGTAGCCTGTGAGAGAAAGTCGTCCCCGGTCACTTGGGCCCTTGGACATGAATACATGACTCCGAGATGACTCCCCTTCGCACGCATCTCTCATGTCAACCCCATACGATGTCAACTTTTGCTTTCCAGTTTGCGAGCTCGAGAACGAGCGGATCAAGCTGACGCCCTTTATCGTACGTCGTCCAAGTCTGATCGTCAGCAATCTTCGGTCGAACGAACGTTACATCCTACAGCCCTACCTACACGCCGATCTATTCTTCCAGGGTTCCTTGCCCCATCCAGAACTATACCAGCACATTCCCTTTGGACCGTTCACCTCTGCTGCCGACTTCACTGAACGGGTGATCCATGGCCGATTCCAGCCTGATTCTAGCATGGTCCTCTGCGCGATCCTCGACAAGACGAAGATCAAGGACGCGGACACCTCGGAATCCCGGCCCCCAACATCTGCAGAGTTTGCAGGCATAATCGGATATCTGAACGGCACGCCTTCAAAGCTGAGCGTCGAGATCGGCTTCGTCATAATTTTGCCGCCGTTTCAACGCACACACGTCACAACGAACGCGGTAGGCCTACTCGTCCGCTACGCACTCGACCTGCAAAGCGCCTCGCCACCAGGCCTTGGACTCAGGCGCGTGCAGTGGCAAACGAACGAGCACAACGCAGCATCGATCAGGGTAGCAGAGCGGATGGGGATGCAAAGAGAAGCATTACTGAGGTGGGATCGGATTTTCGAGGGTGGGAAAGGAAAGATGGGGAATGGAAAGGCAATTCGAGAGGGTGATCCGAGGCCAGGCACACTGGGCCGAAATACGGTGATCCTTGCGATCTGCTGGGATGACTGGGAGGACGGCTGGAGGGAACGAGTCGCTCAATTGATGGATAAATAGACTGTATCACTGACATCCCAGCACGTTGACATGAGCAACATCCTCAAAGGTTTTATAGAAAGTGTTTTACAACCTCAGGCTGAATAGACACAAGATGCCTGGTATCAAGATATCCATGTCAAACAGGGAAGGTCATTCAGGTGCCCGTTAATGCATAAAACGAGGCTCATTAGCATCAGCTCGTCTTCTCATTCCACCTGAAGGTTATGAGACATCAACGCTCATGGACATTGGAAGCAGCAATGTTTGCACTCACAGATCTAAAAACAGCTTCCAAAGTACGGAAAACATCATACTCTGCAGACCATTTGTTAAGATCCGCGTCTTGAGGCCTCGGCCAAGTAGTCCCCTGACACCGTCGATAGCAATCACTGCACGCGCAGCATCCAAATACCCGATGCGGGTAGCATTGACTTGGCGGTAGGTCTTGACCACGCGTAGCGAATTCGAGACACTGTCGGATATCACGGCAGCCGCAAATCCGATAATTGCCGAACGACCGAGCTTCTCGAGAAGCGTGGTAGACAGAGGCAAGTTGGCATCGAGGAAATTATACGTCCCAAACCACTAGGTGGACCCTGGTCGATCACAAGGACGATACCAAGAAAAGGAGAGCATCGTGCTTACGGGGTAATAGCCCACGAATGTGGCCGCTGCAGTCGCCAGGGCGCCATACCAAAGGGATCCAATGCCGTATTTCTTCACCTAGAACAGCAAGAATAATAAAAGATGTATTTTCCACATGACTTGGGAGCTCACCCTAGCCTTGAGAAGTGCTATTCCATCCTTCCCTTGAGTTTGCATAGTCGTTTTGACCGTATCCACTGGTGTCAACAACATTCTAAAGCAGGCTGCGGCCACGCTCGCGAAGACCGTTTTGACAAGCGTTGGCAGCCCTTTCATGAAGGTGTTGCTATCCAACAGTGCGAGAATACCCGCGTTGGCAGCGGTATCACCGAAGCGTGATACGGGTCCCTGGATGAGTGCAGCAGCGAGACCTTGGTAATACCTCGTCCAACCCCCGTCTGCATAAAGTGTATTTATCGCCTCGGTGGTTGTTGTTCCGTAGCGATATTGATAGTTCATTACTGTCCGAAGGGGCTATTGAGACTGTTCAGTGTTGTAAGCGCAGACTTGTGGTCCGTACATACCATGAGGGTCAAAACCTGGAGAACCATAGCTGGGTGATAAGCAATGATAAGCTACTGCTCCACTATAGGGCCCGGAGAAGCCACGCATACCCGCAGCACCGCTGAGTCCACCACCGAGCGCGCTCTTGAGTGCGTTGCCCAAATCAAACTAAATGATATGTACCACAGTTGAAACTCAGAGAAATGCGGTCCAATGAAACCAAAGCGTACCTCAACATCATCCGCATCTATAAACCCCTTCACGAAGAGGCCCACGACAGCGATCGATAGGACGACGATGACGCCTTGAAACGCGATAGTCGACCATGATCTCGGCTTTGGAATGTCCGACTCGTCGTTGCTTCCACTTGGAGCAGCATCCGGGGCCTGGGTCGGTTCGCCTTGGTAAGTGGGTAAGATGTTGGCGTGGTCGAGTAAAGGCTGGGCCTCTGTAGCTGTGTTCGTCTCTATAGACATGGTAGGTCGGTAAGTAGAAAATCGGGTTCACGCGTGCCGTATTGATGATAGCTGACGAATCATGATGATGATACGTCACAAGCGGTGTGGAAGGCGTCAGAAACAAGTCCCGTGGGAACTTGTACGATCCTGCCAACAAGTTCAAGGTCTCAGTCGACGTGTCTTCAGTGCCCAGGGCAATACCTCGTTGAATTCCACTTTAGACCGTACAGCAGTCAGCCACTCAGTTCTATCCGTACCGTACATGGCAACATTGTGTTTTGACTCGGACTCATCCGTCGCCGGGGATGTGTTCAGGCGTCATGCGTGTTATTAGTTACTGGTTCATCTCTGTCTCTTGCTCCGACGAGCGAGGTCTCCTTATGATGAAACCGGGATCCAAAGTTCAACTAACGTCTTGACACCCAACTCAGGTTCGGTCCCTGATAAGTTACAACATAGGCCTTGAACGTACATAGCAAGCAAAGAGGTTTCGCGGTCTGATGCACCACCTTTTAATCAAAAGGCTCCTCTTGACGTCCAGTAGCCGACCCATGCATCCGCTTCGACCTCCCCAACCGCCTGCATCTTCGCCATCGCGGGACTGACATGCTGCGCCTTGGTCGTACTACAGTTGAGCATTCCAGCCGCCTCGGTAGTAATCGAAGCTTCGGCCGATGTTCGGATAGCTTGGTCTCCCTTAGCCAGTACGCGCAAGAAGTCAAGCAGTTTTATGGCTGGCTGAAGTATATGGTTTCATGTGAATACACTACCGTGCCAGATTCCTCATCGGGTAAGAAGTGACCACTCACAATCTTGTTTAGGTCGTCTTCCGACGATCCTTCCGCTTTCTTCTCTAACAGGGCAAACCAATCACCGAACGGGATAATCGGGAGTGAGTTTGCGGCGTTGAAGACCTCCTCCTTACGTTGGATGATCGCGCGCCGTACGAATGTTATGATGTTTGCCCATGGCACACTTTGTGGGTTAACAACGTTCAACGTCGGTGGTGGTGTCTCTGTCGCGAACGCCACGTCAAGGACGGCAGCAGCAACGTCTTCCTCGCGAAGCCACGAAACAACCTAAGTGGAAATGCAGGCGTGAGGATAAAGCGAGAAAATAGGTATCAGCTTACACCAGCGGCCTCCGGAAGCGCACCAAGTTCGATACTCGACTTGACTATAATCGGGAACCAATCTTTTGTAGCCCAGCCACCACCCCTTCCACCGACAATTTGCCCGATCCGAAGCGACGTCGCATGTAATCCACTCTTCAATACAATCTATACATTTCATCAACACATCAACCGTTTTTGCGACCGAAAACTACGACGTACCCGTTCAGTCACGTACTTGCCCTCTCCATAGCCCGGTCCGACAGCGATAGAAGAATCTAGTTGCATTTCCTCTGGGAAAGGACCATTCGAGTTATTCCATGACTGCGCCGATCCGATCGACGACATAAATAATAAACGGAGGTGCTCCTTCAGGGGCGAACCGAGAGCGAGGTCGACCAAGTTCCGCGACGCCCGTATGATGTCCTCAAACGAAGCCAACGCCAAGTTGAAGTCAACACGCCACGCGTTGTGTATGATCAATGTGACCGAATTCCGGATCTGAATAAGGTGTGTAAGACAAGAATGTTCTCCCAGAAACATGTCAACATACCTCCTCGTACTGATTTCGGGACAGCCCGCACCTTTCCATAGAGGCGTCAGCTACCACGTACACGAGCTTTGTTGAATCCAATAGGCCAATTGTAAGCCCCTTGTCCTCGAAAGCTGACTTTTGTCGTTCCTCGATCGGTGTAGCAGAGGGACGGTTGAGAGCAAATACCCGCTGAACCGCCGTGCTTCGGAGAAGTTCTGACAGTAAGAAGGATCCAAGACCGCCCGTACTCCCGGTTAGCAGAACGGTTGCAGGTACTATGGGTGGGCTATGGGGCATGGAGCCCTTTGCAAGCCCACCCAAGCCTACGGTATGCTTTTCGATCATCGCATTGATGTCTTGTCTATGCTTCTCTGTGACGTCTAGGCCCTGTCCAGCGTCATTGTTCTTGACTAGTTCAACAAGGCGCGAACTAAGCTGTAGGATAGTCGGATTCTCATAGACAATGCTGGGGGGGATGCGAGCAGCCACATTTTTGACCCTACGGTCTGACGATTTTAGCAGGGCACCCATTATCCGATTTCGGAGAGATGTAGCACTTAGACTGGAGGCAGAGATGGACAAAAAGTATTAGCGCTGCTTTCGTCCGTGCTATCATGCAAGGCCACACACCTATCAAAGCCTTGAGCGAACAAGTCTTTACGGGAGTCGACGTTACAATTGCTATTGATAGCACGGGCATGTTCCAGTAACCATTGCCCAACTGCTTCATTGGTCCAGTCAGAGGCCACAGCCAAGTTATCTGGTCCCGTCCAATGAGCCTCGGCATTATCATACCTGGAATGAATTAAATATCGATGCTGTCACGAGGGATAAGATGGCCCACAATGCGGTGATCTCTGCTTGGTACGAATTGAGAGTCATTTTCCGTTGAACAGTTCCCTTGGCCGTCCGCAACATGGGTTTGTCAACTCGGGTGATAAGGACCATTTCCCTGAAAATACGACTGAAAGCCGGCGACGTCTTATTGGCTTCTTCAATGATAGGCCTTTTTGTTCGCCCGCGTCAAGGACGCTTGCCGCGGTCAAAATAGATAGCACATACCAGATTTTATTTTTAAACTCGGTTACTGCTTTCTCGTCATCAACATCGATGGTGTGCCCCACACGAGGCTCAACAAGAACACCGACTTGATTTCTTCCAGATCCGAACATGAGTACACCCTGGACGAGTGTGGAGGAAGCAATCACACCCTCCAAGGGAACAGGAACGGTTTTCTCTCCAGAGGCAAGGACAATGACATCGTCAGTTCTTCCAATACTTTCATGACAACACATCAATGCCATAATGTCGATGTAGAGTAGACAAAAAACGTACGTCCGCCATGCATCCTTGGTCGGATGCTTCACGAAGATATCCGAGGTGGCATACCCTTCTATATCAGGTATGTTCAATACCGGCAACCGGTATCTTTCGCATTGCTTGCAGAGCGCATCAGTACAATGACAAGAACGTGGAAGGAGGCCATACCAAGAGCTGCAGCTCGTAAGTGTCGTCTCCTTGTGAAATCCACCTAACCTTCCAGTCGTCTATGAGGCGCAACCACATCCAGTCACCGTCTGCGGAATCGCACTTGTCTGTAAGTCCCACGGGGGCCCCAGTTTCTGTCGCGCCATAGCTGCTGGCTAGCTGTACTCCGGCGGCCCACAATTTGTCGCCAACCTTGACAGGCAAAGGCCCGCCACCGAAGACCTGCGGACATTGAGCATGGGAAGGAAGTAGGCTTCATTTATGTAATTGCACATACAACGCTATCCATCTTCTTTAAGACTTCGACGGCCGCTTCCGACATCGCCATCTGTTCCAGGAACGTTGGAACGGTCGTGAGAACGTTGCATGGTATCTTCTTCAGGACCTCGGTCATATTTTCACTTGTGGGTATCACCGGTTGTGCAAGTGGATCGCGCTCCGATTGTGGGGCGTAAACTACAGTGGTAACAAGGGCCGCGAATGGTCCATAAAGTCCAGTGGCGAAACCAAACGCGTGGAATGGTGGCAAAGACATAACAGCAACTCGACGCGGCAATGACATTGTAGTGCATTGCTGGAGATAGGCTACAGAACATCAGCAGGGCATGATTGTGCTCATGAGTAGCCTACCTCGCGTCAGCCAATTGATTTGAACCCGATGGGTATGTGGAATGGGCTTAGGAAATCCGGTACTACCGGATGAATGAAGATAAAGAGCTGGGGAATCGAGATCCGGACGCTTGAATGTTAAAGTATATGGATCAAAAGGGTCGGTAACAGTCTCGTGCCCGAGTCTCGGGAAGGTATAGCGCAACGTCGGAAGTTCGTAAACATTTAGCGGGGCTCCATCCATTTCCCGGCGGATGTTATCAATAAGATTTTTATGGGCGTGGTCCAGCGTGACAAGGCATTGACAATTCGTTTTGTTCATCATATGAGCTACTGCCGTGGGTGAATTCCTCGGAGACACTAGAAATGGCTTATAGATAGGCCAGAAGTTTCAAAGAAGAGTCGAAGAACGGTCGCTAATATACGTACAACCCATCCGGCCAGCATCAAACCTGCGACGACGGCGTGGTGCAATATGGTGTCGGTGTTCGCAATCAGCATCACAACATCGCCATCTCGACCCTGGCAACTAGGACGAAGAGCATGAGCAACTCGGTGCGCGGCTCGACCAAACTCGAGAAAAGAAATTTCGGTTGGCGTATGAAGCAGGCTCTCAGCTGCATACGCAAAAGCCGGGAAAGAGGGGTTTTTCTCCATGTGAAAATTAATCAAGTCATGGAAAAGCAGTGAAGAGTCGAGAGGAGGGAAGTTGAACGGCATGCCAGTGGTCGGAGAGAGGAGTGTTAGGTTTCTTGAAATGAACGCAGTGTATATGTATGTAGCGTGACCCTACCTCAACGTAAACATCTGGACCGTAATCGAATCGCGAGGCGTGCGGAGCGACAAGTTTCCGAGGACGGTCACGCCGCTGGTGCACGTTCACGGGTTGTGGATCACAGGAATAAAAACATTCTTCCTCAAAGTCAAGAGCCCTAGAACGAAACTATTGGCCAAATTGATCACTCTAAGACCAGACAGGCAATGCACTAGCCTTCAGGATTGTCGGGCCAGACCGTGCGGGAGTAAGTTGATCCAAGTTGAATCACGGCATTCGAGCAACTATCCCATAATCAATATAATGAAAGTGCCACATGTCACAGGGCATTATCGGAGTCCTAATTGTGGGCGGCGGAGACCTCTGAGTCGGCTCTGGTATCGATGTCGCCGGAGTACATCAGTGAAGCTGTAGCCGATGAAACCTGAGACGACCTTTTTGTTGAGAAACGACCAAAAAGTACCAGTTAAGACCTCTTTTTAGGCGACGGACCAGCAAATACCATTTTATTGCCGAGAACTAGATTGTAAGAGGCCAACCACGCATTCAGAACCCCATTGGGACATGATGACTAAACGGGCCAATCTAATCTTACTTGATAGGTTGACTCGGATCATGATGATTAGATATGAGATTTTTGAGACTCGGATGATGGCGCAATGCAGCACAACTTGATTGTAACGATACCAAGAGGGCACATACATGCACAATACAGATACAGATACAGTAGTACGACATCACTGGTAGCTTAAGATAGCATGAAATGTCTCCTTGTCAGCAAAACTATTGACATAAAACTCGTGTCCCACATCCAGGCAATTGTGGCTCGTCATATCTTCGCACATCTTCCGACCAAACTTAGGGATAAGCTGAATAACCTGACGAACGTCATCCAAAGGAATAACATCACCAAGTGGCTGCTGTTGCGACTGAACTTGAGTCGCACATCCAAAAGCAAAGAGACCAATCAAATGGCTTATGCTAAGGAGGAATACTGATACGGTTTTTCCTATGCTTATCGGCAGGTTCAACAAAGCCTTAGAAGCAGAGGAACTGGTAGTCATCCCCTATACCGATGATCTTCTCATCCGCCCCCTTAACCGGAACCAACATTTCTAGATGTACCATAAACAGTCTGTCCATATCTGTACTTTTACTTATCTCTCCTTCGCTGCCTCATGTTGATGAGGGCTATGCCTTCCATTCCTACTTATCTCTACGGACAGCCTCCTCCTTTCCAGGTTCACAGCCCCCACCCATAGTATAAATACTTGGCTGCATGTATCATAGCTCCTTAGCTAGATCTACGCTTAACAAGCCTATTTCTTACCCAAGGGATTCCTCCAGTGTGAGACGGAGATTCTCTTTAACTCAGACTCACGCTCAAACAGTGTCCTTGAGCCACACTTAAAGTGCTCGCTATCCTTGTGCAGGAAAGCAATAGCATTCCCCTACACAAGTATCAAACCGCTACCTTAGGAAGGTACCAGTCACACCTGTCCGTCAGGTGTCCGTCAGGTGTTCGTCAGGTGTCCGACAGGTGTCGGTCGGGTTTAAGTAAAACCTTCCACCTTCCGATACTTGTAACAAAAGATCTAGCTGAAACCTTCAACCTTGCTACCACGCACCGTCACCCACCATTTCCTACTGACTACTCCAGTCCTCCGACGAGGACCGAATGTACAGAGATCCAAGGATGGACTCTGCCTCATCCGAGGAAGAAGGAAGTAGCTCTGATGAGATCGAACTACAACAGAAACAAGAATTGCCCACCATTGCCGCACCAACCATCTCCCCAGAACAGATCATCCAGCGATTAGACGAAGGCGTCATCTCCACTGGACTAGCAAAACGACTCCTTGAGGAACAAGGAAGACATCTCCCAGATCGATATCTACTAGACTCCGCCACCCCCCAACCCTCTGGCGCATGACTCCCTGCCCAACCCTCCCCCTCATCCTTCCCCACACGACCACACAGAGAGTCCACCAACCAAGGAAGATTCCACATTCCTTCACCCCTGCCCCCCCTTGACCCAGATATTGAAATGACCGATTCCCGAGCACGTACTAGCGAGCTCAAGGCAGGTCTCCCTGATGACTTCAGCAGAAAACCTGAACATGCCAAATGGTGGACAGCAGCCATGACGGCCTACTATGAAATGAACCCCGGCATCTACTCGGAAGATGCTAAAATCGCTACTGCTCTAAACAAAATGAGCAAGGGGCTAGGTTTATCATTCGCCGAATCATACTATGAGCGAATGATGGCAAAGACGATCCCAACTGACCAACAAAACTGGGCTTCCTTCATCAAGGAAGTACGAGATACCTTTTTCTCAAAAGACAGAGAAAAGGAAGCCCAACAAGAACTACGAAAGCTAGCAATGCCGTCCAGCCGACACCCCACCCTCAAGCAGCTGGAGCATTTCATCTCCCAATATTGGCTCCTAGTAGCTAGGGCTAAAGATGTCTCTGAAGGAATCAAATGTGAAATCATCACAGCAGGACTTCATCCAGATCTAATGGAGCGAATCACCTTCTCTGGGAAGGAACCAGAAACCCCAGACGCATGGATCGATTGCGCCAGGGAAACCTTTAGAGCAATCCAAAGAGCTAAGGATATCAGGGAAAGGAAATACATCGCCCCCGGAAGAACCAAAGATCCAAACGCAATGGATGTCGATGCAATCCGACTCTCCCCTACCAAATGAGCACGCCATATGCGCAAGAATAGGTGTTTCATCTGCCACAAAGTCGGATGTAACACCAGAAACCATCCCAATCACCTGCGACCAAATCAAAATAAACCCCTTCCCAAAACCCCTCGAAAGGAACAAACCCATACCACCGAAACGTTGGAGAAAGACGAAGTGGATGAGTACGTGAAAGAATTGAGAGGGAAGAAAGAAGTACGGAAGGACGAAGTCCTTAGAGTGCTCAAGGAATGCTTCGCTGAAGAAGAAGAAACAATCGCACGACTCTCCACCAAGGATTTTTAGAAGGGGGACCTGCCACAGCGTCGGGAACCCCAGAATATCTCTCTGTACTAGTATCCTCTGAACAAAGATCAATAACAATCCCCGTTTCGATCAACGTTCCAGAGAGAGAAACTGCTAAAACCGTAGAAGCCCTTGTGGACTGTGGAGCAACCGGAAACTTCATTAGCCAAAAAATCGCCAGAAAATTCTCCTTCCCCCTCATCCCCCTCAAGAAGCCCCATCAAGCCATCAACGCTGACGGAACTACCAATGCCAAAGGGATCATCAAATACCAGACCACCCTGGATGTCACCATGGACAAGGTACCAACCCGACACCAATTCCTGGTGTTAGAAAGTGAGAAACACGATGTGATCTTAGGAATGAGCTGGCTCAGATGGGTCAACCCGACAATCGACTGGACAACTAACACCCTGTCCATACCAAAGCAATCTGACCCCCTCGAGCAGAGGTACCTGCTAAGATATCTTGAGACTGATGGTGAAAATATGATCAAGGAAATCTGGAAAACCACCCTCAGTACTACCATCGCCCAAGAATCGGGCAAAATTGGAGACACCCTCCCATCAAAATTCGCCAAATACTCCTCAGTATTCTCAGAAGAAGCAGCAAACTCCCTACTGCCCACTAGAACCCATGATCACCGAATTGATCTGCAGGAAACCTTCTCCCCTAGAAGAGCCAAGGCCTATCCCCTAAACCCTACCGAAACGAAGGTGTACAAGGAGTTCATTGACGAACACCTTCGCAACGGAAAGATACAGCCTAGTAAATCCCCCCAAGCATCCCCCTTCTTTTTCATCCAGAAAAAGGATGGGAAGCTCTGCCCTTGTCAAGATTACTGATACCTGAACTTGCACACCATCAAGAATGCTTACCCCCTCCCGCTCATCGGAGATCTTATCGACCAACTCAAGGGCTCATCTATATTCACCAAAATGGATGTACGGTGGGGATATAACAATGTACAGATCCACCCCGATGATCGATGGAAGGCTGCTTTCATCACTCTGTTTGGACTCTTCAAGCCCACAGTAATGTTCTTCGGGTTGTGCAACTCCCCTTCTACCTTCCAAGCGTTCATGAACGATATCTTCGCCGATTACATTGTGGAAGGATGGCTCATCATTTATATGGACGACCTCCTCATTCATTCCACTAACCAAGATGACCACGATAAAAGAACCGAGAAGGTCCTACAGAGGATGCTTGAACAATGTCTCTACCTCAAACTCTCAAAGTGTTTCTTTGATCAGAAGCGAGTAGAATACCTAGGGATGGTAGTAGAACAAGGATCAGTCCATATGGATCCCGCGAAGCTGGACGCAATCAAGGAATGGAAATTGCCCACTGGAGTCAAGCAAGTCCGATCATTCCTAGGCTTTTGCAACTTTTACTGGAAGTTCATCCCCAACTTCTCCCACATCGCCCGACTGCTCATTGACCTAACCAAGAAGACCCGCTTATTTGTTTGGGGAAAAGAGCAAGAAGTGGCCTTTTGACACCTCCAGAAGCTTTTCCTCAATCAACCCGTCCTACTGATGCCTGACACGACCTGACCCTTCTTCGTCATGACCGATGCCTCCCTTACTGCTACTGGTGGCGTCATCAGGAAAATTTAACAGAAATGACAATGTTATATATAGCCATATCAACAACATCAAACATTATTATTAGTATCATAATGATATACAAAATGATCCTAGCATCTAGCCTCTGAGAGCATTTATAGTATTGACAATATCTATTGTTCTGACTTTCTTTAGTCATTTGCAATCACAAAGATATATATTATCAGGTAGATCTATTGGCCATCTTCTGCTCA
>JBBPKG010000395.1:0-26320 GCA_038089115.1 Fistulinella cinereoalba | reverse complement strand
ACGTTGCACGCTGCGCAAGCATTGCGATTGTCAAGGAAGTCGTTCGACATGTGAGAACAGATTACGACAGCTAAATACATCTAAATCTATAGTGTGACATCCCTCAACAGACCTGGTTTTCACTGGGCCTCATCCGTGCCTTACAGCCTAATCCCTTCGGGTATGATGCTGTACAATTACTGGCAGCAACAACCTGAGAGAGCTTCAAGAGGGGAAGGGACAGTACGCGAGCGTGCATACGTCCTCGTTTGCTGGTAGTGACATTAACGATTTCCTCACATTGTCAGCACCACCTCGACCTCTTTCCTTCTCCCGAGCCAGGGTGATGTTTGCCAGTCGAGAACAGCTAATGCGAAGCTTGGAACCACATTGGTTATTGCCTATTTCGAGGTCCAGAGCACCCAGACCAGTGTCACAGACCGTCATTTGCACGCGCTGCCAACTTGAACATCTCATCAAAAGTTAAACTGTAAGTGGTGAATTCAGTGAGGACTATCTTTAAGTTACTACTACATGCATGTATGGTACAGGGTATCAGCTTCTATACAAGCACCTTGGAAAAGTAAAGCCCGACACCATCAGCACCGTGCACTATCGCGCCCACAACACCATCTGGTCTCACCACCACAACCTTCTTCTCTCCCGAGGTTGCCAAGTAGGCCCGGTAAGCATGTCCATCATGGTCCACGACCACGTCTGCCGCGGAACTGATGGCCGTCGTCGACACCTCTGAGCCCTGAGGAAGGACAATCATAACACGAATGACGCTCTGCGGGTATGCCTTCAGCGCTTCGAGAACATCCGTGGTGGACTCCACATCCGAGGCAAATACGAGCACCGTGTGATATGTCGGGCTGAACACATCGAACAGCCTCGCCTCTGTCCCTGCCTCAGCAACTGATCCACTGGCAACCACAGTTAACCCCGGGGCATCCGGTGCCCTGTCCCCCGCTACCAACACGCCCTCTTCCAATACCCTATATGCGTTTACAGGTTCCGCCTGCGTATACTCGTCCAATACGATTGGGCTGAATCGATAATTCACCCCGAGCATGTTTAGCCGTTTCTCCCGATCCATTGCGCCTTCCATGGTTTGCGCCGCATTCATCTTGTTGAAAATTCCGGTGGTGATGTTCAGCATCTCCGCGACGACAGGGAGACGTTCAGCAGTATAGGAGTCAAGAAGGATAGCGGGCGAGAGACCTTTGTGAACAAGAGAAAGCTTCCAGGCCAGGTTGAACTGTTGTAATGACGTCGTCAGACATGAAAAGGGACAGCACCCCAAGACACTCACGGAGTCTTGGACAGAAGTGTTCAAACCTTGCCCACCTGTAGGGCTATGAACACTGAAAAGTGAAGTAACCTTAGATAATTCATACGTGGTGAATGCAGTTTACATACTGTGCCGCATCTGCAAAAGTTTGTTAGCGAACAACGAAAAAGGCTTGGTAGAAGATTACCTTACCCCCAGCAACAAACACACGACCAACACTAAACTTGTCTACCATTCTGATATTGGGGCTACTTTGTGTCAGCCATGTTTCCGATTGAGGTGCAAATGACTAACCGGAACTCCGAGGAAAAGACCACCTTTCTAACATTTATTTCGCGCCCTACCAACTCGGACATACACTTGAACAGCAACTTTTGATCGGAGAGCAGTTGTTGCGTGGTGTAATCTTGCGAGCGCAGCAAGAATTGACAACCATCTGGTGCTATGTCGTCCGTTGGGAGAAGTAGGAGGCTGCTCAAATATCCATTATACTGTACGGTATGATAGCGAATCAATACTTACAAGCTAGTGGATCTACTGCCAAATATGTGCCAGTACTGAAGAACCGTCATGAGTTGTTTGACATAAAAAACTTGGCAACCCAAGTACGCACCCCCCTATCAAGCCATCCGCCTTCTATACATATATCTCCTACTGCAGAGGTGTGTTCTTCTTTCGTTTCACCTAGAAATGTCAAACCAAGATGTTTCCGAGTGGCCCCTGTATAAAGCATATACAATAAACATATATCAAGGAAAAAAGTAGTGGGGGTACGGGTACCCTTAGCACCGTCAGCCCCAATGAGATAGGAGGCCTCGAATGTTTCGGAGGTCTCCTCGCCGTCTTTTCTTTTGACCAAATTCACAACCACACGGTTTCCGTCATCCTCAAACGACTGAAGTTCCGTTCCCAGTTCGACGGAGCATCCGAACTTTGCCAAGTGAGCACGTAAAAGGGCTTCCAGAACCGGTTGTCCGAGCGCTCTTGGATTATTCTACAATATTTACAGGGTCGAGCATGATCGCATAGGAGTTTGCATACTCACATAAGGAATAGAAGGGGTTGGGTCATTGTAAAGGATCGACATAAAGGTTTTTGTGGGATTGAGCGTCCCAGCTTTGTACTCGCGCAAGGGACGCCCTAGTGACGCCCTCTGGTGAATATCATGTGCACGGAGAAAGTGGAATACTTCAAAGGTTCGAGGCTGATCGAGTGATTTAGTTGGCATCACCGCGTCATTCATCCTGGTAGGCTTACCCAGATCCCACTGGCTTTCTGGCCGACACGGTAGTGAGGTTCCTTATCTATGATTCGAACGGGAATTCTGTTTCGTAATAAGGCCAGAGCGGCAGTGAGCCCCGATGGTCCTCCACCAGCCTGTCCAAAGTACACGTGAATACGAACGATTGCCCAAATGGGTCGAAATACGTACAATGAGCACTGGGGCCACAGAAGGTGTCATGATGGTACAATGAAGCTTCGAGTTTACAAACGCACGGGCAGGAGGGTAGGAGCGCGTCGAGTCGACGTTTTCTCGGAGGCTTCTGAGCCACTGCATTAATACCTGGCGGGGGGAGTGCAACAGACGAAGACTCCGGCAGCCCATGACGTAGACATCCGACGGCAGCGCCAAGAGTGAACACAAGTGTTTGCCCTTGGCTATGCATTGACGTGGAAACTGACTTGCTTCATACCGATATGGCTTGCTGAAGGCCTCTCCTCTCGCTAGTATCTCTCAGCACTCCAGTCATGCCCTCTTTCCTATCATTTTGCTTGTACATACCACGGATCGACGTTTTCTTGGGTGTTCCTGGATATAAATGCTCTGCGGGGAGAGTACAGGCACACTGCGGCGGAAGTCCATGACGTGTGCATCCGGCAACGCTAGGAATGACTCGGAGCGTGTTTGAGTCCGCCTAACGCTATGCCGTGCATTGACGTGGAAATTGATTGACACTAGGCTGTGATAACTAATTGCTCGGGATCATACTCAAGCCTGCGTGTTGTAAGTGAGTCGCTTCAGAACTGCTGCAACGCGATTTCAAGATGTAGATGTAGCGGCTTTACCCGGCTCCGGCTGACTCATAAGCTTTACTACTGTCCCGGCACCTGTTGTCGACTCGCCCTTTTAGCAGATCCTGACCCGCAGTATCACTTTGGGTAGGCAGTACCAGCATAGGGAATGGATTAACACGCGAGTGACATTCAACTTAACTTCCCTCAAGCTGAACGTTCTGTCTGTTCATGAAGACATCAATAAAGGCAGTCGTATAGTATACCACCTACCGTCTAGAGGAGGCCAACAGTACTAGAGAGATGCTTTTTCAATTTTGAGGCAGAAAGAGTGACATTGTCACCGAGGCACCCCATGGAGCTGCGTACTACATACTTGGCATCTAACCTTTGTCTTGGTCTGCTGGCAGTAACAATTTTCTTCGCATTGTTAATGCAAGACTACTTTGGCCTCTTTTCTTTCTCTAGGATGGTGCTTATAGCTCATGCGAAGCTTGGAATTATCATGGCGTTGGTTGCTAGTCACCGCCATTTGGACACGTTCCCACAACTTGAACATTTCCTCGTTCAAAATTAAAGTTAAAAGTAAGCGGTGGATTCAAAGTATGGACTAACTTAATGTATGGTATAGGGTATTAACTTCTACACAAGCACCTTGGAAAAGTAAAGCCCGACGCCATTAGCACCGTGCACTATCGCGCCCACAACACCATCTGGTCTCACCACTACAACCTTCTTCTCTCCCGAGGTTGCCAAATAGGCCTGATAAGCATGTCCATCACGGTCTACGACCACGTCTGCCCCAGAACCAACAGTCATCGTAGACACCTCCGAGCTTTGAGCAACGACGATCATAACACGGACCACGCTCTTCGGATACCTCTCCAGGACCTCGAGAAGATCCGTGGCATACTTTGCATCCGAAGCAAACACCAGTACTGTGTGATACGTCGGACTGAAGACGTCGAACAGCCTTGTCTCTGTCCCCGCATCAGAACACGCCATACCTGACCTACTAGAGACCACGATCAACCCCGGAGCATCTGGCGCCCTGTCTCCGGCTACCAGTACTCCCTCCTCGAGTACCCCATATGCACTCACAGGTTCTGCCTGGGTGTACTCGTCCACCACGATCGGGCTGTACCGATAATTCACTCCGAGCATGTTCAATCTTTTCTCTCGCCTCATCATGCCCTCCATAGACTGCGCCGCACTAATATTGTTGAAAATTCCGGTGGTAATGTCCAACATTTCGGCGACGACTGGGAGACGCTCAGCGGTATAGGTGTCAAGGAGGGTAGCAGGCGAAAGACCCTTGTGGAGAAGAGAGAGCTTCCAGGCCAGGTTGAGCTGTTAGAGTGATGTCAATCACGAGAGGCACGACACCCCCAAACACTTACGGAATCTTGGACGGAAGTGTTTAACCCTTGACCGCCTGTAGGGCTATGAACGCTGAAAAGTAAAGCATCGTTAGATAATCTCTATGCAGCGAATGCAGATTACATACTGTGCTGCATCTGCAGAATTTATGTGAGCAAACAAAGAAAACAGTTTGGTAGATGATCGTCTCACCCCCAGCGACAAAGACTCGGCCAACACCAAACTTGTCCACCATCCTGATATTAGGGCTGCTTCACGTCAACTATGTTCAGGATCGATGTACAAATGACTGACCGGAACTCCGAAGAAAAGACCACCTTTCTGACATTGATTTCGCGCCCTACCATTTCGGACATGCACTTGAACAGCAACTTTTGATCAGAGAGCAGTTGTTGTGTGCTATAATTTTTCGAGTACAACATGAATTGGCAACCATCCGGAGCTATATCGTCTGTTGGGAGAAGCATGAGGCTGCACAAAAATGAATTGCACCGTACAGACGTAGCAGTAAATGAATGCTTACAGGCTAGTGGACCTATTGCCGTATATATGCCAGTGCTAGAGGGCTTGGATGAGCCGTCCGACAGAAAAATTCCATGAGTGCATACCTTCCTGTCGAGCCATCCACCTTCTATACATATATCTCCTACTGCGCAGGTGAAATCATCCTTGGTCTCTCCAAGGAATGTCAAGCCAAGGCGTTTCCGGGTAGCTCCTGGTTCAAAACATATAAGAATACATTTCCCAAAAGAATGGTGACAGTACCTTTCGCACCATCAGCTCCGATAAGATAGGAAGCCTCGAATATTTCGGTTGTTTCTTCGCCGTCCTTTCTCTTGACCAACTTCGCGAGTACGCGGTCTCCATCGTCCTCAAACGATTGGAGTTCCGTTCCCAGTTCGACGAAGCAACCAAACCTTTCAAGGTGAGCACGTAGAAGAGCTTCTAACAACGGTTGACCCAGCGACTTGGGGTTATTCTATAACATTTGCAGGATGAGTGTCATCATATCACATAGCGAGTATACTCACATAAGGAATGGAGGGGGTTGGATCATTATGAGGTGTCATCATGAATGTTTTTGTAGGCTCGGACGTTCCGACCTTGTATTCGCGTAGGGGACGCAACGGTGTAGCCCTCTGGTGGATATCGTGTGCGCGGAGAAAGTGGAACACTTCAAAAGTCCGAGGCTGGTGGTCTATTAGATGGTAATAATACACCATTCACGGTTTATTGACTTGCCCAAATTCCGTTGGCTTTCTGACCAATACGGTAGTGTGGTTCCTTGTCAATGATTCGGACAGGAATGTCGTTTTGCAATAGGGCCAAAGCAGCAGCGAGCCCGGATGGCCCACCGCCGGCCTATCCAGGGCATATATTAATGACATCGATTGTACAGGTAGAGAGACGTACCACGAGCACTGGTGCAACAGAAGGAGCCATGACAGTTGGGTCGACTACGGAGAGGAAATTTGGAAAGTAGGATTACAAGTTGATCTCTTGGATGGAACTCCTAAACATAAATACTCGGCGGAGAGAGTGCAAGTATATGGCGAAGACGGCAGTTCATGACGTGTGCATCCGGCAACGCTACTAGTAGGGATGACTCCCCTGCCAGTGCCACAGTGAGCGTCTCGGAGTCTGCCCTGGCTCATGGCTATACATTATGTAAGTAATAAAAACGATTCAATTAGGCGGCGTTGCCTAGTGCACACCGCTTGCGCTGGTTCGAGTCAAGTACTGTTCTCTTGGAGTCATGCCGCTCGCCGAGTCACCGCGCATGATCTCGGCCTTACCCGGTCTAGGGTCCGGAAAACTCAGGTTGCTTCCACCTCATTTCCGAACACCTTGGTTAATTTTCCTACCGTCCATTGATGATTACACAAAGCCCGAAGATAAAGCACCGGGCCCGCGAACAAGTACATTCACTAGCAGATGTCCTCACGATTTCAAAATTGCATTGTCAATGGCTGCCTCGGCCTTAGGCTTCCATCTCGAGAATGACGTTTGCCGGTTCAGAGTAGTTCATGCGAAACTTCAAGTCATGTTGGCTATTACTCATGGACCAATATCGCAGGCCGGAGCCATTTAGACGCGTGCCCCCCAGTCAAAAGCTAAGCGGTGAATTTAAAGTATGAACTACAAAGTACAAGTACATCACATGGGGCAAACTACTATGCAAGTACCTTTGAGAAGTAAAGCCCGACACCCTCAGCGCCGTGCACTATCGCGCCCACAACGCCATCCGGCCTCACCACCACAACCTTCTTCTCTCCCGAGGTTGCCAAGTATGCCCGGTAAGCATGTCCATCACGGTCCACGACCACGTCTGCCCCACGACCGACAGCCGTCGTCGATACCTCTGTGCTCTGAGCAAGGATAGCCACAACACGGATCACGCTCGTCGGGTAGCTCTTCAGTACCTCGAGAACATCCTTGGCAAAGTCTGCATCCGGAATGAACACCAGTACGGTGTGATACGTCGGACTGAAGACGTCGAACAGCCTTGTCTCTGTCCCCGTGTCGGAACGCGCCATACCTGACTCAGTGGAGACTATATTCAATCCCGGGGCATCCGGTGCCCTGTCCCCTGCTACCAACACACCCTCCTCCAATACCCCATACGCGTCCACAGGTTCTGCCTGGGTGTACTCGTCCAGTACGATCGGGCTGAACCGATAATTTACCCCGAGCATGTTCAGCCGTTTCTCTCGTGTCATTGCTCCCTCCATCGACTGCGCCGTAAGCACATTATTCAGGATTCCTGTGGTAATGTTCAGCATTTCAGCGACGACGGGGAGACGCTCGTTGGTGTACGACTCGAGAAGACTAGCGGGAGAGAGGCCTTTGTGAACAAGAGAGAGCTTCCAAGCCAGGTTGAGCTGTCACAGCACCGTAAGCACGGGACGTCCGGCAAACAGAAATACTTACAGAGTCTTGAACGGAAGTATTCAACCCTTGACCACCCGCAGGGGTATGAACACTGGCAACGTAGAGTCAGATAGTGCCTTCGTAGCGAAGGTAATGTCGTACTGTGCTGCGTCTGTGAAGGTCGTGTATCGTACGTTAATGAAACGAAGAGCGCTTGATATATGATAAGTGGCCGTCTTACCTCCAGCAACAAAAACACGACCAATACCAAACTTGTTGACCATTCTGATGTTGGGTCTATCTCACGTCAGCTACACTCGACCTTCATACATTGCATGGACATTTGAATTACCGGAATTCTGCAGCGAAGATAACTTTGCTGACACTGACTTCACGTCCAACTATTTCAGACATGCACTTGAACATCAATTTCTGGTCGGCGAGGAGCTGTTGCGTGCTGTAATCTTTGGCGGACAGCATGAATTGGCAACCGTTGGGAGCTATGTCGTCCGATGGGCGAAGCATGAGGCTGCACAAATATTAGCTATGATGCAGAGATGCGGTGGAAAATCAATGCTAACAAGTTGATGGACCTGTCTCCAAAGATGTGCCAGTGCTGAAGTGTTAGAAATAATAAGCATTTCAAGGCATAGAGTTCCGATTGACCGGAAAAGTTGTGCATACCTTCCTGTCGAGCCAATCACCTTCTATACAGATATCTCCTATAGCAGAGGCAGCTTCTTGCTTAGTTTCTCCGAGGAATGTCAATCCAAGTTGCTTGCGGGTAACTCCTGATATCATGCAACGCGTGAGATATCGTACTCTGCTACTTAAGAGTAGCGGTAAGTACCTTTCGCACCGTCGGCTCCTATGAGATAGGAGGCCTCAAAGATTTCAGGGATCTCTTCGCCATCCTTTCTCTTGACCAACTTTGCGAGGACGCGTTCACCGTCGTCCTCGAACGATCGGAGTTCCGTGTCAAGTTCGACAAAGCAGCCAAATCTCTCTAGATGAGCACGCAAGAGGGCTTCCAGCACTGGTTGCCCGAGAGCTTTCGGATTATTCTACAGTATTCACAGGTTGAGGTACCATCATATGCAAGTCGTTATACTCACGTAAGGAATGGAGGGGGTCGGCTCCCTGTAGGGGGTCACTGAGAATGTCTTTGTAGGCTCGAGCGTTCCGGGTTTGTATTCGCGCATGGGATACAACCATGTGGCCCTCTTGTGGATGTCATGTGCTCCAAGAAAGTGGAATACTTCAAAGGTCCGAGGCTGGTTGAGCAGATCAGCTTGTGTTATCGCGGCCATCTGCTTTGCGATGGCTTACCCAAATTCCGCTGGCCTTCTGTCCAATACGATGGTGAGGTTCCTTGTCGATGATACGAACCGGGACGTTGTTCTGCAACAAGGCCAGTGCCGCAGCGAGCCCCGATGGTCCTGCACCAGCCTACTCAAGGTACACATGTCATGAAGATCATTGCACAGATTTAAAAAAAACGTACCACGAGTACAGCAGAAGGTGACATACGGTGACAGCGAGGGAGGAGATTCAAATTTATAATCTGAATGTGGTGTCCGGAGCAAGAGTGGTCGAGCCATTCCACAACCCCTGCCTATAAATGCTGGGGCACTGGGCAAGGCGGAGTGCAAACGCTCGTGATGGTGGCAGTCCATGACGTGGGGGCCCGGCAGTGCCACGAATGACGCCGAGTGTCTACGAGTCCTCGCCCATGCTATACGTCGTCAGTGTGAACAAGGACTTGTCTTGGGCTTGTGCTGTAACACGGAGTCCGAGCTGACTCCAAGCTGGCACCTGATTCTCGCTACGGTAGCAGTGGCCATGGGTTTCTTAATGAGGTCTGAGCCCGATCGCAACGCCCGCGAGTTTACTGGTTTCCAAGGGGACCATTTATTCGTGTTGATAGCTGGGTCTAATATTTGGTGGGCATCGTGAATCTGCCCCTGTGAGAATTTCGGTCTTACACTGCACGGGAGCACCAAGGGGTCGACCAATGTGACCAATGCTGACTCAGCGATTTCCCCTGGGCGCATCGCCACGCATCGCCACACGGGTCATCCACATGGGTCATGTGCCGGTCATGTGCCACGGTTGGTCGCATTGCACCACGGGCAAAGGTGGAAGTTCGCGCGAGAACCAGTCAGGAACCAGCCACCGAACTGGTAACCTGTCCCGCACGTGCTCGTGGCGGGAACAGGGAGAGAACATGCAACATGTTCAAAGGCTGCTCAAAGGCTGTTTTCCGGCAGAAAATGTATCATGTCCCCCTTTGTGTCCTCCATTGAAGCAGCTTTCGAACAGTTAACATATTTTTATCATGTTCCCGGCAGATGTAATGACCGGACCGCCGCGCTCAGCCACTAAGCCAAAAGGCAGAAATACTGAATGGGTACCATTCAGTATCACAGGCGGTATATGTAGTAGATACTGGGATCTGCGTAAGCCGGAGTGCTTACAGCAGATTCCCGCACAGGTTTCCTGGTCTTGTCCTGGTCACTCATTGTTCCTTTCATGTTGTCCAGGGGAAAATATATCATGCCTCCCTTTCAGTTTTTCATTGAAGTAGCCATTGAACATATTTCATGTTCCCTCCATGTTCCTGCCGCGAGCACGTGCAGGACAGGTTACCAGTTCGGTGGCTGGTCCCTGACTGGTTCTCGCGCGAACTTTCACCTTTGCCCGTGGCGTTGGTCGCATCGTTCTGATTGGCTGACAATTGGTGTCGCTGAGTCAGCATTGGTCACATTAGTCGACCCCTTTGCATGCCGGTGCTCCCATGACCCGTGTGGCGATGCGTGGCGATGCGCCCAGGGGAAATCGCTGAGTCAGCATTGGTCACATTAGTCGACCCCTTGGCATGCCGGTGCTCCCCACTGCAGGATGTCGAAGAGTCTCGTGACTCACTCGGGCCGCCCTCCGGGATCGGCCTAGACAGGATTCAATCAACTCGTAGTCGCTGCTTTCGCTATAGGGTGTGGGGCACTCCACAGGATCTCTTTATGTTTCGCTTCTGGTGCGTTACGAGTATCGTAGTTTTCCAGGAGCAATGTCATGATACTATGAAAACGGATCTCTAGTACTCTACTAGTTCAAGTTCATGCTATTGAAGCTGATGCCGACGACGGTCACCTACGCCTAGCCCTACTAGTAGCACTAGCCCCACTTCTGGCCTCTCCATCAACAGGCCATCTCTTGATGGGGAGGCCAGAAGCGGGGCTAGGGATAGGTGAGTCGTAAGCATTGGTGGGCAACTCAGCAGATAGTGAGTGAGCCGATGGGTAAAATCAGACTCGGTTTTCGAGTGCTCTTTCCTAGAAGGGGAACATATGTAGTAATTATTTCGGCATCGATAACAGAACGATGCAGCTACACTATACCGACAACAGCGATACCCATGCCGCCGAGTGCCTGGAAACGATTCTCCAGCCTACAGGAAAATCTTGGAAAAATATGCCTCAACTCCATCAGCACTGTGCACCATCGCACCCACAACGCCATCCGGTCTTACGATCACCACCTTTTTCTGCCCCTTTGTCGCCAAGTATGCACGATAAGCGTGCCCGTCGCGGTCGACAACCGTATCTACCCGCGCGACGGCCGTTGGCACCTCGGTGCTTTGTGCGAAGACAACCAAGGCGCGAATCACCTGCTCGGGATACCTCTTCAAAGTATCGAGGACATCCGCTGCCGACGCCGCATCCGGGGAGAACACGACCACCGTGTGGTATGTTGGATTGAACAGGTCGAAGAACCTCGTCTCAGCGCCGACCTCGAGGCCGCCCGGCGATCCACCAGTAACTACGACCAACCCCGGAGCATCCGGTGCTCTGTCGCCTGCTACCAACACGCCGTCCTCCAAGACGCCATACGCGCTCACGGGTGCCGCCTGCGTGAACTCGTCCAGCACGATTGGGCTGCTTCGACAATTCACGCCGAGCATGTCCAATCGTTTTTCGCGCTTCATGGCGCCTTCGATTGATGGCTTGCCGGCAAGTTGGTTGAGATAGCCTGTGGTGATGCCGAGCATCTCGGCGACGACGGGGAGACGCTCTGTTGTGTAGGAATCGAGCAGGGTTACTGGGGAGAGACCTTTACAGACGAGAGAAAGCTTCCATGCCAGGTTGAACTAATGGATGTGTTAAGCTATGGGAACGTGGGGCACTCGGAAATACCTACGGCATCTTGGACGGACGTATTCAACCCTTGGCCGCCGGTAGGGCTATGAACACTAGACATAAAAGCCCAGGTCAGACAACGTCTGTGCATTCAATATGGCACATACTGGGCAGCATCTGCGCGCGTTTGTCGTTTGTGAGTGGAACAGGATGTTACGTGGTTGGCTCACCTCCAGCGACGAAAACGCGGCCGATGTGGAACTTGTCCACCATCCTGACATTCGGTCTGTTTTGTGTTAGTCAGGCAATAGCTTGTACTCTCAACTAACTCACCGGTACTCTGAAACAAAGACCACCTTTCTCACGCTGATCTCGCGTCCTGCTGTCTCAGACATGGATCGAAGCATCAATTTCTCGTCGGCAAGCAGTTTTTTTGGTTCGATGTCCTTTCGGGACAACATAAATTGGAAACCATCAGGGCTGATTTCGTTCGTTGGGCGAAGGAAAAGACTGCTCAGATATCAGTTACAGGCTCAGATACGCCACTCGGAAAAAGTGGATGCTCACACATTGGCCGAACTGTCACAAAAGACGTGAAAGTGCTATACAGTCGGGCGTGTTCCCTCAACTGTGCTCTAGACAAAGAAAGTCCGACACACCTCTCTATCAATCCCTTTAGCTTCTAGGCAGATGTCCCCAGTTACAGAGACGAGATCGTCCTTGGTTTCTCCGATGAATGATAACCCAAGGCGCTTTCGGGTAACGCCTGAGTAAAAAAAAAGTGAGGTAACGGATGCCGTCAAGAAGACGACGCACCTTTCGCTCCATCGGCACCAATCAAGTAGGAAGCTTCGAATGTCTCAGTGATCTCTATACCACCCGTCGTCTTGACCAGTTGTGCGAGTACGCGCTGTCCATCGTCCTCGAACGACTGGAGTTTTGTCGCCAGCTCGACGTCGCAGCCATAATTTTTGAGGTGAGCACGTAAAAGAGCCTCCAGAACCGGTTGTCCGATGAGCCTCGGGCTATTCTGAGAACGCATGAAATTAACGGAGACAACACAAGAACTCGGATGCCCTCACATAGGGAATCGCCGGTGTCGGGTCGTTGTCGATAGTCATCTGAAAGGTCTTGACTGGCTCGAGCATGCCAGCTTTGTACTCGCACATGGGCAGCATGGTTGCAGATCTCTTGTGGATGTCGTGCGCCTGGAGGAAGTGGAATACTTCGAACGTCCGGGGCTAGAAACGCCAGGCTACATTTCAGCTTGTGTCATCCTGTCGTTCATTGTGTTTGGGCTCACCCAAATCCCACTACCGCGCTGACCGATTCGGTAGTGGGGTTCCTTGTCAATAATTCGAACGGGAATATTATTCTGCAAAAGCGCCAGAGCAGCAGCTAGCCCGGATGGTCCACTACCGACCTGCACAAAGTACGCATTAGCACTTAGCAATCGAGGTAATGCATCAAGAATAAAATACTCGCCACAAGCACAGGCGCAACACTGGAAGGAGACATGACGCGGCGAGTTCAAAGAGGTTTCAGGTTCACCCAAGTACAACACTGTACTGATCGTTTGAGGTACCCCCACCCTAAGTATAAGTACTTGGGCGGGTGGGAGAGAAGCGACCGCGGTCGTTGCGGAACCGCCATGAATGACACTATGCTTATGCACGGACGCACGTACTGATTCATAGCGCGTTACATATCTGATAAACCGTGCCATAAACACCTGCAGATTAAAGCGCGGCGTGGCGCTACTGCGGAGATGCACCGTGCTCCGGTTGCATAGTCGAGTCAGTGTGATGTCGTAAAGATATGCCGTGGGATCGTGATCCGCACCAAGGCTATCCGATGAGAATGGACGGCGGTGCTCCTTGACACGCCGACGTGGTGTATTGGAACGGGTCCTGTAAACTGATCATGACGCTGACATTCCGTTGGCCGAAAAAAGGTATTCTGATGAGTGGAGTGAGTCAGCATGTGACGGCTTTGCAGGAACCTTACTAAGGGCTCGCCTCGGCAGCATCTTCTGCGGCCGACGTGGGATCCCGGGCCTATGGACACCGTGGGCCAGGTCACCTAGCCATGCCTGCACCGAGGCACCTTGATCCTGGCGTCGCAGATAGTGGTCTCGACCCAGTGTTTTTCCTCGTTTGATTTTTGCTTCTGGTTTTCTTGCTCCCGGCATTCAGAGAGGTTATCATGGTCAGAGACCAACTCTGCTAACCAAACGGTAAGAACATCGGAGAAAGCGAAATTCGTCTTGGCGCTAAGATGGTTCGTCGCAGGACTCTTCGACTCAGCAGACCGTCTAAGCAGGGACCAGGCCTACGTTCCACGTCGTGAGGCGGTGCCACCGAGCCAGTCGTGTTATTCCCCCCCAGAAGAAGGAACAGGGTTTCCATACCGTGGTTGGGGTGGATGGGTGAGTCGGACCTTACGCAAAACAGACAACAAAAGACGACCAATTGGATTTATGTCCACAAGGGGCGTGATCAATTGGTAATTCGACAGTTTTGAGTGTAGAGACGCGAACTTGAAGGTATGATCCCGGCTGTCGACTCGCTGGCATCCCAAATGAAAAGCTTCACCCGCCATCTTCACCCTGTCCTGAGATCCGAAGGTTGAGTGCAGTGGCCGGACTCGCTGATCGGTCGGTGCGACCGAGGCAGTGTGAATTATGGGTGAACGTTTGGACGTTGCCATGAGCGGCGGTTGCCATCTCATCTGCCTGCCCGTGCTTTGACAGTCATCTGAGCGAGGTTTCGGAAGAAATGGATAGTCAATATCATTTTATTAAGATACGAACAGGGGTTACAACACGGTTATGGGAGTAGTCAAGAGGATGTGATTTGCGGTTAAGACGCCGTGTCGGGCGCTACCGCAAAATACTGGCGCTTGAGACCAGCGGTTCAACTTGCTCACCCTCGATCCTCGGTGATTAAGGCACGACATCGAGCACGGGAGCGGCATTGAAGACGCCACATCCAGAATTCTACCGTGAATAAGTGTGGGCTTTGACGTCTCTGTGCTTTGGCCGGCTTGGCGGGACAGGATGGCAGTGGAGACAGTGAGTGTGTTCGTTCGCTCGTTTGTGGGCCGTCTCGAATGGCTTTGGCCGCTGTGGAAGACAGATAAAAGGCGCTATCGAGCTGAGGAGGAAGAGCGCAAACACGAGTACAATAAGCGGGACCCACACGGACCTACTAAAACGGATAACACAGCGCCAGTCTTTTTTCCTGCTTTACTTCATCGACGCGTCTCTCCAGCGAACCACCTTTATCTACCCGTCCTCCCCCTCTACCCCCTTCCCTGGCCCTCGCTCCACGAGATGGCCCCGGATCGCAACACCTCCGCTGGCTCCTCCCAAAATCCCGACGCGAGCAGGGTTCAGCCTCCACGTCCACCGAATTCTTGGATATTATACCGCTCCTTCCAGTTCGACGTTCTGCGCCAGCAAGATGGCCGTCTCACCCAGTCCCAAGTGTCAAAGATGGTCTCTGCCATGTGGAAGGCCGAGACACAGGAGGTCAAGGCCCACTTTGAACGCATGGCAGATGAGATGAAGGCCAATCATCAGCGACTTTACCCCGATTACCGTTTCGCGCCGCAGAAGAAGAAAGACAAGATTCGTCCCAAGGAGGATCGCAAGCAGACTCGCCCTGCGAAGAAGTCTAAGGCTCGTGTCGCCACATGCTCCAATACGGACACCGACGCGACCACCGACGTGACTGCTCCAATGCAGGCCCCTCCTCCCATGCCATTCATATCGCAATATTACCCTGTCCCTGGATATTTCCCTGGCGTGATCGTACCCAATGGTTACATGGTGCCCATGATACCCGAAGTGTACCGTGGCCCAACTCATCCGTCTCCCCCAATCTCAGCCGCACCATCGCCGCCACCGGGCGAAGGTTCTGACTCTTCAGAGTCGCAGCATTCTGCAGGAGACGTGGCTTCATCGACATCTCGTTCCTCCACCGGTCCATCATCTGCCTCCGAGTCCCAGCCATCCCCCTCGTCCACGCAGGTGCCTACCCTTCCACTCTATGTCCCGCTTCCACCCGGGTCGCAGGCTGCGCCGTTTAACTTGAATGCGACTCCACCCACGTCTTTGATGTCCGCGTCAAGCCAGTACGGTGCGATCATCCCCTACATGCAACCACCCTCGCAGGATACCCTCAATCCAATGGTAAACGACTGGAATAACATTCACGCCCAAATGCCGACCCCGTACAGTGCAGAGGTAAGCTTCCGTAGGTTTACCGGTTTTGTGGTTTCTGACCCAGTTGTTAGGACCTTGTGCGACTTAATATCCCGATTTACCACTCGCAGAGCTTGGGCGACTTGCCAAGGGATGGGTCCGGTGACCCTTCGGTCGACTACTTCCACGGACAAGCCCCAAGACCCGATCTGTATACTGCCTGCAACAATCTCTTAGCTCCCCCCAACGGCCAGGTGGACATCTCCTCGGGCGAGCAGGCACCAGAAGTTGATTACGCCGGGCAACCATTCGTGGACTATCCGTTGCTGGATTTCCAGCTACAAATGCAAATGGCTGGCTTCACAGACTGCACGGAAGGTCCTTCAGACCACGCCCCTGCTCCCTATCGCCTTTCTCGGGACGACATCAAAGCCATTGTCCGTGCCCCCCCGCGAACTCTCGAGCAGGTTTCTGTGGATGCTCAACCCTCTGCTTTTGGGGAAGACATGATGAACTTCTTCAACTTCGATGCTGCGGAAGGCTGCCTTGACGATACTTCTCCTGCGGTGTCCCAGCAGGCGCTCCTTCAGAATGAGGATGAATTTTCTGCAGCGCCTATCTTCGCCGCAGTCACAAACACGACAACCTCCATTTCTCCAGTCCCATACATACCCCCTGCTGGTGCTATATATTCGTCGACGCGTCGAGTAGCGGCTACGTGGAAGCCACCATTCCCCACCCCTCTAGTTCTCGGGGATGACGGCCAGCCACTCACAGCGGATTGATATTTGTGTCGAACAGGGTTCCAAAAAACATCAAAGCATTGTCATTTCTCCAAGATCTTTTGAACGCTTCCTTCTTCATATGTGTTTTTTTGCGCTCTGACTGCTTTGAAAGAAATATTTAACCGGATACTTTAATTCCCAAGATCGCATCTTAACGCTTTCGATGTCGAAAGCCAATGTAGTTATTGCAGTGCATACTTACTTTTGAACAGCTAGGTTTATGCTTTATTTCCAATCATGATGCGTATAAATGCTATGTTTTTCTTCTTTATCACTTAGTTGTAGCTTAATAGCAAGTAGGCAACGTATTAGAACAGCCAGACAATTGGTCAGCTACTGGGCTAGCAGTTATGCAATACATCGTACAATACATCGAAACACGGTCATGTGAAAATCATGTGGTCTGGAATGGCGCGTCTCGGTTAGATAAGCGATTTCACCGGCACCTTGGCGTTCACTTCCACCGTTGCACGAGTGACCAAAGTATTGAGCCACACGCTGATAGTTTAACTGTAATCCCTCAAGCTCTCATCAACTTAAGATCTGAAATACTAGGGTCGACTCCCAAACGACTTTCTACTATTCAGTCACTACTTCAAGATGACAGCAATAGTATGTAATACCAAAAATTCAGGTATGAATGACCACTGGTAGTCCTGTCTACTAATGAAGGGCCCGTTCAAGAACTCTCAAAAGGCTTTGTCTCTGAAACGCATCACGGCCTGCTATGCACTCCTTTGGATCCCACTCTTCCTTGGTGAGCCCTTTTGAGCCCTTACCTCATTGACAGCATTAACTCGGGCTTGGTGTAACGGCCACAGGCTCTTGAAAAGCCATGGGTTCTCGAAAAGCCCCCAGCTCTGGAAAATTTACAGCTGGTGAAAAGTTACAGCCAAGGGTTCGATTCCCTGAACGACTTTTTCTCTCTATTTCTACTTTTCCAATGGTGAGTCCTTTGGCATTGTTGAGTGAATACTGGTAGCAATCCAGTTGTGGCTCAGTGGTTATCGGCCCTTGAAAGGCCTGGGGCTCTCGAAAAGCCTGAAGTTTCGAGTTCAGTTCACCCGTTGACTTTTATCTTCGTTCTTGTTTCGCCCTGGTGATTTCTGCTGAATTACCTCTTACACTGGCAATTCTGGCGTGACGTAACGGCTTATCATACTAGCTCTCGAAAAGCCTGAGGCCCAGGTTCTCGGAAATACCCTTAAGTCTGTAATTCACGGTTCGACTCCCCAAATGACTTTTTAATTTCCACCTTCTCCTAGTGAACCTTTCAAAATGGCCACGTCGTTACTCTTACAAGGTGAGATTGGCATAGCGGCCAAGCATGTCAGGCTCTCAAAAGGCCTCAGGTTCTAAAAAAAACACATAAGCTTCGGCTCTTGAAAGGCCGCAGCCCGTAGTTCGATGCTACGCCTGGATCGTTTTGCATTTATTTCCCTTGATGAGCTTTTTTAGCTTGCCTTGTGAGCTCTAGCAGCTCGGGCGTGGCGCAACGGTTAACTGCACTCGCAGAATGGGGCTCTCAAAAAGCCTCGGGTCCTTGAAAGACTCAAAGCTCTTGAAAAGCTTCGGCTCTCAAAAAGTCGCAGCCTACGGTTCGACTCCCCCGAGAAAATTTTATTTCTGGTCCCCTCGTAAGCCCTTCTAATCAACTTACCTTACCCTGGCAGTAACTCAGGTATGGCATAATGGTCTAGGCTCTTGAAAAGCCTAGGGTTCTCGAAAAACCCCAAGCCCTAGAAAGGCTTCAGCTCTCGAAAAGTTGTGGCCTGCAGTTCAAGTCCCAGAGTAAACTTTTAATTTCCATTTCTCTCTTCCATTGCTGGTTACTCATGTGCTATTTGACACAGTAAGAGCTCGAGTATGGTGTAACGGCCAGCTGCACTATCAGGCTCTTAAAAAGCCTCGCATTCTCGGATGGCCACAGCTGTGGAAATGCATCTCAAGAACTCAGGTGATTTTTTATTTCTAATTTCTAAAATATAGCACATCTTTGAACTTAGTGACCCGGGCATGACGTGATTGAGGTCCAACCGCGGCGAGCTCTTGAAAAGCCCCAAACTGCCAGTGGGTGTTCTTAAAAGGTTTCGACTCCCGATCGGTTTTTCGTCTCACTTAAGCCTGCTACTTGGTAATTCCCTGGATTCTGACCTCTTGACACTAACTCACGAATAGCGAAATGGATTCCTGCGTTTATCGAGCCCCTTGAAAGCCCTGAAGTTCTCTCGAAAAGACTCGGGCTCTCGAAACTCAAGGTCTGTAGCCTCGCGTTCGACCCTCTGAACTACCTCAACTTTTTTAGTGCAAACTTTGCGCTCCCACAGTACCTCCTGTCGAATGACTCCGGCTCTGTAGCAGCTCGGGCGTAGCGAAGCGGCCAAGCGCTTCTGGCTCTGGAAAGGCCTTGTGGCCCTTGAAAAGACCCCTGCTCTAGAAAAGCTGTGAGCGCTCGAAACGCCTGCTGCTCAAGGTTCGACTCCCGGACGATTTTTTTGCAGTCGCTATCCTTCTAGCTAGTGTGTGCCTATCTCTCGGCTCTCTTACACTCACTTACAACTCTGGGATCGTGCAATGGTTAACCGCCTCGTGTCTCTAGCAACTTGAAAGGGCTCTTGAAAAGCTTTCGACATGGAGGGGTCCACGGCCCAGAGTTCGACTCTGAACATGTTCTTTTTTCTGGTCTAGTTGCTGGAAAGGCTTCGACTTCTCAAAGAATTGTTGTCATCCTCGAATGCCAGTGGGTGTTTTCTTCTTTCGTTCTGATGAACATGATGCATCACTGAATCTAGTAACTCAAACATGTTGCGCTCCTCAACGGCCCCAGCCTCCTGGGGCTCTCAAAATGTCTGCAGGCACATGTTCGACAAGGGCTTTGTTGCTACTTTTCCGGCGCTTCGTCTTGAATGACTACAGCACAGTAGCAACTCGATCATGGCAAAGCGGCCTGTGAGCGCACTGGAAAAGAACTCTAGTAGCTTAGGCTTAGCGCAATAGCTAACTGCGCTCGAATAGGGCTGTCAAAAGGCCTCAGGTCCTCGAAAGACCCAAAGCTCTCGAAAAGTCGTAGCCTGTAGTTCGACTCCCCAGATGATTTTTAACTTCTGGTCTCCCCTCGTAAGCTCTTCTAAATCATCTTACCTTACTCTGGCAATAACTCGGGCATAGCGTAGCAGCCTGGGCTCTTGAAAAGCCTCGGGTTCTCGAAAAACCTCAAGCCCTAGAAAGGCTTCAGCTCTCGAAAAGTTTGGGGCCTGGAGTTCAAGTCCCAGAGTGATTTTTTAATTTATATTTCTTTCATCCATTGTTAGTTACGCATGTGCTATTTGACGCAGTAGGAACTCGGGCTCTTGAAAAGCCTCGCATTGCCATTCTCGGAGGGCTACAGGCCGCAGTCAAGGGTTCAAATCCGCGGGTGATTTTTCATTTCTACTTTCATCCTGATGAATACTCCTAAAATATAGCACCTCTTTAGATCTAGTAATCTGGGCATGGCGTGATAGAGACCGACTGCAGCGAGTTCGTGAAAAACCTAAACTGGAGGTTCTCGGTTCTCGGAAGGTGTAGTTCGACTCCCGATCTACTTTTTGTTAGTAAGCATTTCACTTTGTTATTCCTAGGATCCTGACGTTGACGCTAACCCACGGATAGCGTAACGGATCACTGCATTCGTCAGGCCCCAAGTTGAAAAGTCCTGAAAAGACTCGGGTTCGACCTAAGGTTCGTAACCTCGCGTTCGACCCTCTGAATGACCCCAAGTTTTTAATGCAAACTTTACTCTCCTACAGCACCTCCTGTTGAATTACTCCAGCTCTGTAGCAACTCGGGCATGGCGAAGCGGAAAGGTTTCGCGGCTCTTGAAAAGCCCTGTGCTCTTGAAAAGCTGTTGGCGCTCGAAACGTCTACTACTCGAAGTTCGACTCCCAAACAATTTTTCGTAATCATTCTTGTGCCAATGGGTGTTTTCTTCTTTCGTTCTGATGAACTCTTCTGGATACAGTGCCTCGTTGAATTTAGCAACTCGGGCGCAGCGGAATGCCCAAGGACATTGGGCTTTTGAAGGGCCGCAGCCTGTGAGGCTCAATTGGCAGCGCAGCTTCGCCCTTGTCCTGGTCCCTCACACCATCTGGAACCTGGGCGACTGCACCCTCCCCCTCCAGACGACCCCCACCCAGTTCTTCATGCCTGTGAATACCCGCCTTGTTCCATTCGACTGGCACTCGGCAAGCTCATTGGCGTAGATAGTTCTGAGCGCGGTGAACTGGACGCTGCCGAGTTTGAAGATACCCGGCTCGCCATTAGCATGGCCTCTGCCTCTTATGCATGGAGGTCCGATGACACCGATGCCGGCGAGTCCAACAGGGGGCTTATTCAGGGGTGGAATCGATACTGCCCTGTGCTGAAGGAAGTGCAGCCCAGGCCTGGGTGTGCGCGGCGCAGGGTCGATGCAAAGGATCCGTGGACACACCGAAAGACGAACGCGTGTCGTGTGTGCGATGACTGGTTTGAGCATGCCAAAAAATTTATTTGTGGTGTCAAAAATCCATTCATATTTGTACTGTACTCGTACTGGGGAACTCGCAGCTATTCAAAATAGGTTCGTGACTTGGAATGGTGAGCTTGCTGTGTACACACTCGATGCCTACTAAACCCAACTGCATCTTGTGCAACATCCGCTTACAACCGAAGCGGAAACCGTTCTCACCAGATGTGAATAACCAAGTGGCAGATTCGCCAGACAAAGAGGCTGCCCCATCTTTCCTGTCTGCGTTTCCGACCATGGCAGCCAACAGTCCAAGGCTGTGGGTACCGCTCGCATGTGCTTGTCGACTCGCTCCCGGGCGTCAGCTTGCTCCAACGCCGCACATATCGTCTTTTTCAAGCTCTATGGGCAACACCGGATCATCAAGAGTCTTTGTATCGTTCCGACCACCGTCCAATGATGTAGATCAGGGGATGTGCGTGTGCAAGACCGTATCCCATTGGCTAAAACGGGCATCGGCGTTCTAGGTGTGTCCGGCGGGCACCGTTTCGACAGGTGCCTCATGACAACCACTGGGATAGGAGGCCGGCGCTGGCACCACACCAAGGCCGTCCAGATCCCGACATCTGCACGGCGCCGAAAAGACGACAAGACAGGCGGTGGACCCGGACACAGGTTCGTCGGTTCGTCCCGTGTGTTGTGTTGTTCCATTCCCAAGTCGGTTTTCCTTCCCATGAGTGCTCAATTGCGCAGGGAACGACCCTACTTGGTACGCCGTTCAGTCGTAGGGTTTGTTGAGGAGGGTGAAGGCATGATATCACAGTTCCTCCGTCTGCTCGAGTGTGCCCGCGCCCACGCCATCGCATCGACCTCTGCGCGAGCCCTTCACACGCAATACGATCACTATGAGTTGGGTGTACATTTTTGCGGATGAGATAGGACTTGGTGAAAGCGCTCGGGAAGGGCGTAGGTTGTGGTGCGACTGAAGCGAGGATGAGGAGTCCGTCAGCTCAGTATACGAAACGATTACAGCACAAAGTACGAACTATCACCATCAGCTCTTGCGAGGAACGAAAGAGGATAGTCACAGGAAATGGCTATACATACGCCTGTCCTCTCCAGCTCGAGGCACGTTGTGAGAGATAGAGCGAGCGAAGGCGGGTCTGTATCACTGAGAGGCGTGTACCCGCATGTGGTCAAGCCGTCTCTTCTCCTTGGATGTGTCGTAGGAATGAACAAGTCCACGAAGTTATCTTCGCCGTCAGTGCAGCTATTTGTGCGATCGACCCGTTTGCCCTCATGCTCGGTGGGGATTCGTTCTCGCCATAAATTCGTGCAGGGATTCGATAGCTGCGCCAACAAGAGGTGTTTTACAGTTGGAGGACACAGAATCGTCCAAGGTGAGGGTAAACCTGCCCAGTTCTTGGATCAGACAGGCAGTAGGCAGAGACTTGGAGGACCGGCAATGGGGCAGGCTCGAACGGAGTAAGATGGAGAATTATTTAGGGAGGGCCGAGAGGAACTGTTAGGGCTGCCATGGAGCGATATACGGGCTGGAATGGTGAAGAAGGTAGCTCTGCGGGTGCGCGACGAGGTTGTGGTACTTGCCGTGTGGGTGCGGGCGTGGTGCAAGTGAGTGCGCCGAGTGCGGCGGGTACGAGTAGTGTTGCGGGCAGTCCTGTTAGCTGGAGCCTGCGCGCGTCGCCTCTGCGGGGGCATGGGCAGCGACGGCGGAATCTGGCCGTTGAACGTTGGTGGGCGGGGCGTGGGCGAGGTGCGGGAAGGGCATCAGGGGCGACGTCGCATCATCGCGTTTGGCGCTGTTTGCGACTGCCCGCGAGTGGCCGTTGACTAAGCTGCAGCAGGCCCACTTAAGTAACACATGGGCTTGAGGCGCTCCATACGACACCCGAGATCGCCCAGGCCTACGCGCACGACCTCGACCTCGCCCTCCGACGCGTCTCTGAAAGATCGTCCTCACAATGGTCGCCCTGCTCGAGCGCACTGCAGACGCTGCTCGAATTCCGTGCTCGTGTCTGACGAAGAGCACAAGATGCTGAACCTTGTCCAGGAGTACGCCAACCTCTGGTCCACAACCTCGAGGGCTGCGAGTCCTCCAGTGTGTCCATTTCCTCACTCACTCTCACTGACCACTGGCTCTAATTCCGATAGGGCTCTTAAACAACAGACATGACATCTTGGCTATTTCACAGTATGGATCTAGTAGTACATCTCAATTGTGTTGACTGTCTAACAAACACAAAGGTCCTTCATTGCATCAGACTGCTTCACCTCATGCATTCAATCTCATACCTCCAAGTCGCTTCCCTTGAATGTGGTTGAGTCATTCTGAGTTTGCACCCAGAGGGCTGGTGGTCCATGGAAAGCCACATCTTTGGTGCGCCTTTCACATAGTGGCTGAGGATCGCAATGATATTGATACAGTTTTCCTGATGCTTATCGGCAGGTTCAACAGGGACTTAGAGGCGGAGGAGTTGGTAACAATCCCTTACTGTGATGATATTCTCATCCGCCCCTTTAACCAGGATCAACGTTTCTAGAGTGTACCATATCAAGTAACCTAAAGTGGTCTGTACCATTTCTGTACTTTACTTATCTCTCTTCTATGCCTCATGTTGATGAGGGCTATGCCTTCCATTCCTACTTATCTCTATGGACAGCCTTCTCCATTCCAGGCACACAGCCCCTATCCCTAGTATAAATACTCAGCTGCATGTACCATAGCTCCTTAGCTAGATCTACACTTAACAAGCCTATTTCTTGCCCAAGGGATCCCTCTAGTGTGAGACGGAGAATCTCTTTAACTCAGACTCACACTTCATCATGTCTTCGAGCTACACTTGAGTGCTCGCTGACCTTGTGCAAGGAATCACTAGCGTTCTCAAACACAAGTGTCCATTAGGGTTATCTTAGGGGAATATCCATCTTGGGTGTACCTCTAGGTATACAATCGGATACTTGTAACAGATATGGTGTGACAGGATTTGCTCATTCGAGTTCGCCCTACCGCATCCACTACCGGTTGACCATCTACATGCGATCTGATCTTAATACAAGCAGGATTTACAGTTTTGGGTGGTGACAGATCTGCCCATGTCAGGAGACGAGTGCATACAGGATGCTATTCTGCTCGTGGCGAATGCGATGAGTGGTGTACGGCAGGCCTTGGTGGGGACTAAAGATTGAGGAGTCTATCGAGCCTTGGTGTTACGATTTTCTTTGATTGTCACCATTTTGATTTACGATCAGACTTATTTCCTTTCGGCCGAAGCCTCGTCACTTATCTTCAGCCTACGTCTTTGTACGTTTCCCTTATACGTAATCATGCTTACACTTGTTTCCGATGCCATCGCCTTGATGTCATCTGTATTACTTATCTTCAGATGACGCATCCCTTGACAGTCATTTTCACTTATGCATCGTCCGATGACAGCGCATCGTACGATTAATTTACCATTGGACAATTCCTTTTACATACTCATCGAACCGGCCCTCAATGGCCTTCTCTCTTTGTATATAAACCGGCCTATCGCTGCTTATGTACTTTAACTTGTTTCTCCCTTGTATTCCCTAGTCTCCCCTTGCGAATACAAGCCTACTTGTTCCTCGCCGTTCTCTCCCGGCGTGATCCTCGTCCCACCCTTGCTCATAGCCAAGGGCAGTTCCTCAGATCCTACATCGACTCCTTGTTGGCCAGATCACTCCTTGGTTGACTCGTCGACACCTCCTCATGTTTCTACCTCAACAAGGGCTATGCTCCGACCTACCCGGCCGAAGTGTAACACTTGGCATGTATTCGAAATCGAGAGAAGACGACAAACATTACATGGTCTGCAAGCTACGCAATGTGTCGAGGCACAGGCCATTTAGATAGGTGCAATGAACATGTATTTTACTGCTACCAACCCTCACAATCTCAACACATGTAAAGTAATGCTATGCAACGTCTCCTGAACTTGTAGCTTTGTCATCGGGGTCAATGATCAAAGAAGTAACATAGTTGCTCAGAACGCATCGCTGCTGTTTTGTTCATTCCATCAGGCTCGTCGCAGCTGGACCCACTAACATACTGCCAACGCCATTAACGTCCGAAGAGCCATCTTTGCCGCAATACACATCCCCCCCCGATGCAATTTTATCAACATGCCATGGGCTCGCATTAATCCGGGGGCAATCAGTCTCTAACCCATGGTCATTGTTCCTCACACACGTATGTGCTCATCAAGGGTGATGCTCCTACCAGTCATACTCGACTGCAGGGAGGACAAGAGGGCAAATTGTGGGTGTTGAAGGGGGGTATGGACTGTATTTCCAGTGCAGAGAAGGAGAGGGCATCGGAGATGAGTTGAAAAATGGCAGGTGAGACAGTTCCAAGACACACCCAATAAACATTCAGCACCAGCTTCGAACAACCATCAAGAAGGTGTTGCATGTTCATGTTGAACAGACATGCTACAGGAGTAGCATACTGTGTAGAGGAAAGCCTGTACTTACTGGGCTTTGGAGTTGCTGCGCTGTGCACACATTGTGGTTAGAGGTTAAGTCCCTATTGGAACTCCAATGCAGAGTCGGATCCTTATATACATGCAGTATGTTTGTCCATACACTACATAACCAAACAGTACTACATAAATCCTCTAATGCCCGATAGCGGGCGTAGTCGAAGTGCTGTCTAGGGATGCACGTTCAACACTCCCCCATAAGGTGCAGCCGGATAAGCGCAACTCTTATTAGTGAGAAAACTAGATAACCTTGTCATAGAAGACTAAGCCTGATACGGTTTTTCCTATTCTTATCGGCCGGTTCAGGCAGGAGGGATTGGAACCCGAGGAACTGATAGAAATCCCATATGTAGATGATATTCTCATTCGACCCCTTAACCGGGACCAACGGTTCTAAACTGAACCCATTTCCGTTTTCCTCTATTTTTGTATCACCACAAACGACCCATGCTTATCTTCTTATCGCCACGTAGAACGTTTCACATTCGGGCCACACAGCCTCCATTCTTCCCTTATAAATACGTAGCAGCCTGTACGGGAAAACCCCAACTAGATCTACGCTTATACAAGCTTTCTTGTTCAAAGGGAATATCCCAGTGTGAGACGGGACTTCTCTATAACTCAGACTCACGCTCCTACGTGTCTCGAG